>PVJI01014333.1:0-44512 GCA_004026765.1 Micronycteris hirsuta
TGGGCACTATTGCACATCCACGTTTTTGGAGGGATTTCACCACCAACTTTTATTACTGCTCTTTAACTGTACCCTCAGTTAAGGAACATTGTCATCTTATCGGAGGGCCATTTTTAACTTCAAGTACTCTCTTTGCTTCTACATATTCTGGATTTAAGCTAGGTCTTTAACATTCATTTACATGCATTTATAAGTGACTTCTCCTAAAACTGATCTAAATTCTGAACACAGACTATTCCAAAGACTGGAAAAATCAATATTCAGTAGCATTCTGTGGTAGGGGAACAATTTACACTTTTTTTTTCTTTTGGCAGAGCAGGCAGCTCTTTAGTATAATTGACATGTAGCAGAGCTTGCCTCTGACTTCGTGAATGTGCTAGCTGCTTCCAGCTCACATTTCCGGAGATGCATTCTGGAGGACTCTCCTATGCTTTGGCTATTGTCCTAAGGGGCAGGCGGAGTAGAGAAAAGCTCCCCAGGAACTCCGCAGGGTATGTCGTGATGTATATAGAACAGAAGCTTTGGGTTAAATAAATTTAAACATGAAAATTTCAGCAAATCCTAAAGACAATCATAAAGCCCTAAACTGGAAAGAAATTTTGAGTGATTTTTATGCCAAGCTCCCTTCCTTAACCAGGTGATTGCGACCAGGTCTCAACCTCAATGACTATTGAAATAAAAAAAAAAAAAGAATAACTGAAGTGAAATACCTATGTTATATGTAACACATGGTGCTTGTTATCTTAGATAATTCATTTCAACATTCTTAATGAAGTAGTTTTAGTATGTGTATCTTACAGGTAGAGAAACTGAGGCTCAGAGAGATTCAGTGACTTATTCAAGAATACACAGCTAACAAAAGGCATAACCAGGATTTGAACTCAAGCCAGCCTGGCTCTGAAACCCGCCTTCTTTATATCACTAAAGCACTAATTATAGTGTCTGTCTAGTGGTCTTAGAGTCTTGTGAGAAGAGAAGCCTCATACATCCCTCAAACATTCTTTTAAGTCTTTTGTCCTGATGGAAAAAGACCATAAAGTTATAGAAAGCTAGAAGGGACTGTAATGATTACTTAGTACATCTTCGGCTGTCGGCAAGGAGATAATCGAAGGAGTTGGGAGGTTGCGACTCTGTCTCTCTTCCCCACCTGGAGGGTCAGGCACACAGCAGGTTTTCACATTACTTGCTCAGAAAAGGTCTGACACGCAACACAGCATTCTCTACATCTGCTGACACAGACCTGTGTCATTGTTCTAGAGGTAGCCCGACCCCGCATTCGCGTGACAGAGCACTAAGAGCAGAAAGGTCGTGACGGTTGTTCTCGTGATACAGGTTTTGTTTTTCATACAGCCATAACATTGGACCAGTTTTGTTCTATTTGAGTTTGTGCATCATTAAATATGTGATTAAAGAAAGCCTCTAAAAGAAAAGTCCTCTAACATTCCTAGGAGTTTTCCAGAAAGCAGCTATGGTAACAATCTGCTTAAAGTACCACTTTGGACAATTATAACTTTATTTAAAGAAGGGGGAGGGGAAGCACCGCCTATGCGTCCTTGATTTCCTGCCAGCATGGCTGTGGTGAGCAGCCCAGGGCGGGGACAGGAGCAGGAACCAGCCCGTGAAGAAGAGCTTCCCACAGAGAGGCCAGCTTTGTGCAAATGCAAGCAGGCCGGCTGACCACAGGCCTCGGGCCCCTGGAGTCCCACTTTCACGGTTTTCCTGGCTAAATCTCTGTGATATGGGACATTTATTTACACATAAGCCATTTCTACAACATTTAAGAAAACCATTAACCATGTGCTTCTATTTTTCTCGTAACATATATCCAGCCCTTTCTCCGTTCTGTTTTGCCAGGCCTGCTGGCTCTGTGAGGGTTTTGGGACAGGAACCCTAAGGGGTATAATCCTTTCAGTTACTTGGCCCAAGAAATACCTCTATTTATGCTATTTATTTGCTCTGTAGGAAAACGCCAGAGATGGATTTTTTTTTGAATTCCCTAAGACTCACTTATAGAGTTAAAATGGGAAATTATTTCACTTTTGAAATTGTGTTTTATGGTGCTTAACACCCTCTGAGGTGCGTGAGATGACATAAAAAGATCAAACGCACATTCTGCTGACAAATTCCTTATGTGAATGACATTAACAGAAGAGCTAATATTTCTTCCCAGACTCTTCTGCTGAACTTAGAAAATCAGGCCCATTTTAATATATGAGGTGGCGAAGAAGAAAGTTCCTGGCTGAAACAGCATTTCTGTTTTGTCACTTCAGTCTCTCTCTCTTCCTCCCCTCCCTGTGTTACTGCATCTAGAGTAGAATTAAGAATGTGTGAGGGTCTTTGAGTTCAGAAGCTTTCAGTTGGCGCGATGCAGGCCAGCTGTGGTTTTCTTGAATAAAAGGGAGAATTACTAGGTTGACAATGAGAGAACACAAATCCATGAGCAGCTGAGAGATGAAGCTTAGGAAGTAGAAGGAACCCAGAGATTTAGGGACCAACAAAGGAGAATAACAACGAAGTTTAGCGAGATCGGTGGGGCCAGGAGGCCTCCGTGCTGCCAGCCCTGACGGGGACACCGAAGGATCTGCCTGGTAGTGGGCGATGGCGCCTCACACCCATCCGAAGGTCAACACGGCAGGGATGCTAGCAAAGTAGACCCAGTGGCGGAGCAGGGGCTACTGGACAGGCAGAAAATCACAAACCAAATACACAGGAAAACTGACAACGGCCTCATGGAGGGAGCTACATAATTTAACTGAGTTTTGGCCTAACCAATGCTTGATGTAACTCTGCACTAGTTTTGAGTAGCCCTCAAGTAGTTGTTCCTGTAAGTACAGATTCTTAAACTGTCTAAACCTCTGGTCTGTCTAGTCCAGTGGTTTTCAACCAATGTGCTGCAAGAATTTTTAAAACATGCAATACCTGACTATTTAGTCAGGGGCACTGAGCTCTTTTCCCTTAGATTGACAAATAAAAAATGACAACAATAGTTGTCCAGTGTGAATGAATAAAAATTACTCTTATTTTTTTGTTAGATCAGCAAAAAATATAATATATTTTTTGGTGTGCGAAAGAATTTTAGTAATTAGTTTTTGTGTGCCACGAGATGAAAAAGGTTCAAGAGTGCTGTTCTAGTCAGTTCAGAGGGACTTCCTCAACAACTCAAATGAAAACACAATGTTGTACTACAGAAACAACCCCAAAGTGGGCTCACTGGATTAGTTTTTAAACTGATTTTCCTGGCATGTTACATACAGTCAAAATAAGGCAAAGCCAATCTCCAAATCCATAAAACTGAGTTAAGGTTAAATTGAACAATCTGTGAACATAATCAAACTAGTGTGTATGTGAAGATGAAGCCTTTGCCTGCTCTAAATGCCCTTTCAGAATTTCCCCAGGAGAGTGTATGTGTGCGTGTGTGTTTTAGTTAAATGATCAAAATTGATGTGTCTCGTCAAACAGATATTGCCTTTCAAGGCAAACTTAGAATGTCAACGCAGAGGAAAACCTTTCTGGTATTTATAAAAGATCATATTGAAAACTATCTGCATATACATAGTATCTATTTTAATTTCCTTCTTAGTAGGTTATTCTGATAAGAGTATAAATTGTGTAATTGAATTTTTTCTTTAAGGAAACCTATCTATAACAAGGTAGTTTACTGTAAAGTTCTATTGATATTACATTCCCTGGTTGTGTAAATTGATTCAACCACCACAACAAAATCCTTTGAGTAAAAAAGAAAAGTATCAAGACCTTTAAAGGTCAAAATTCATTTAATCAAATACGCGCTTTCCTACATTTGTAAATATTGTCCAAGTTTATTTCAAATGCATGTAAGATAGCAGTTTTAAAAATTTATTCGCCTATCACAGACCCACTGTGAAAGACCACTCAGCTTTCTTAGTTATATTTAGACATAAATATAGGAAAGACCTATATTCCAAAACTGTTTCCTTTTCTTATTAAAGACCAAGTTTCACATTTCCAAAGAATGCCAAATTAAAAACGATAAAATTTAATTTAATTTAATTTAGCTACAAGGAGGCACTGCGTGTTTGGGGTTGGACACTGCCTTCAAGGTTCTTCAGTGCCCAAGAGCTGGACGTTTCCTGCCTTCCATCAACATGGTGCCCTTCACGTTCAGTCCTGGAAGGGAGAGACCTGTGTGGCAGGTGTGCTGTGGGCCTTGGAGCGAATAGACGGGCTTGAGGATTCTTGTGTCTTTTAAGTAGCCTTTGGCTGAGCACCTGAGACTCTCTTAGTTTGAATTAGAATTCTTTTCTTCAAAAATTCATCCCTTACTATTCATTTTACTCTCTCTTTTCTTTTTCAACATAATGTTGAAAGTTTCTAGGGTGAATATAAATATTTCAAAATGAGCTTTCAACTAAGAAACCCATATTTGTCTTCTTATAAATTTGGAGTTGAAAATTTGGGTGTGAAAGCTGTATCTCACATTTCTGTCTTGCTAACATTTAATTATACGTAGCAGATCAGAGGAAGTTAGCTCAGGGTAAAGCTAATTAAGAGATGTTTCTTTATAGGTATCATTAGCTGAGTGGAAAGCACAGGTTTGGTGTCTCGTTCTCTGTATTTCACTCTGATCCCTAAAGCAGGCATAAAAGGTCAGATGAGGGCTGGTCCTCTACATTTTAATTATAACTGCCAGCAAAATAGAGAAGCCACAAATATCTCAATCCCAAGAAATAGTATTTCACTGTTTGTGATTTACCAAGAATTTTGTTTCATATCAGTATAGAGCACAAAAGCTACACTCCTGTATTTAAGATTATGGAGAGATTGTGTGCACGCATGCACGTGCGCCTGTGTACATGTATTTCCAAGTACAGAACAGTAGCAACGGAATCTTAACATCTCTAAAGTAAAGTTGAGATCAGTTTTAACATAGGGTAGACAGTCTTTGTTCTGGACCAGTGTTTGTCCTGCACTTGAAAGAACGTTTTTAAGTCTTTTCCTGGAGAGTTTTGTACCCAAAAACTATCTCATCTTTGGTAGGTATAGGAGAAACAGAATAGGAGGTCTTTTTTTAAAAAAAAAAAAATTATTTGTTGATTTTAGAGAGGGGAGAAAGAAAGAGAGAGAGAGAGAGATTGCTTTGTTGTTCCACTTATTTATGCATCCGCTGGTTGATTTTGTACATGCCCTGACCAGAGATCGAACACACAACTGCGGCGCATCAGGATGATGCTCCAAACAACTGAGTTATCTGGCCAGGTCAGAATAAATGGTCTTAATTAAAAAGTGTGATGTTTTACCGTACACGTTCGATATATGGGGAGCAGTCATCCAGCCAGATGTTGAAGCAGATAGATTAAGTTTAATTGAGCCTTTTTATTGTTGGATTTCAATTTTATTTTAAAACACATTAGGACAGTAAGAGCTTCAAGAGAGGAATTTAACATCCCTTTTAGTTCTTGGATTTAGCTGACTAAATAAAGCTGGTGGAGTTTGAAAGAAATATCACCTTCCTTTCTTAAGAGGGGGTTCTGTTCCCCTGACAATGAAATTTAATGGAATTCTTGGTGACTTAAGTGGCTAACTTTGAACTCAGTTTTGGTGAAGTTGCTGGTTTCTCTGGTTGCGTTATGGGTAACAAGATAAAATGTGATCTGGCTTCAAGGGAAGTCTGCAAAGGTCTCAGATTCTCTTTCTGATTTCACATTCTCAAGGGTCATTAACTGAATTGTGCTTTATTTCAGTGTTATGTTTGTAAATACTGAAGTCATATTCAGTTATGAACACTGAAGTTCTCATCCTTAATCTTCTGTGGATTGTTCTTTTAGTGTCATTATGGACTATATTCTACTTCACATTGATAAAGATCAAAAATACAGATCTCTCACTTTCTCTTTCTCTTTCTCTGTTTCTCCCCATTCTCTGCCCACTCCTTCTCCTTCTCCTTCCCTCCTATGTCTTTCTCTTTTCTACAAGCCAATTGATTGTAAAAATTATAGTTTAACTCATTCTCCCTTGAAGATTTTTATATTGTATGTTTGAGTCAGTTTTTATGTACTGGTATTATAAAGTCATTTGAAATGATTAAGGTGATTCAAAGAGAGTTACAACCAAGCCACGGAATGAGGACATTGAATACCAAGTAGATATCTTTTTGTCAAGTAACTTTGAGCACAGAGTTGGCATTGAATGAACACTGGTTGGTTGATGATGGGTTGACGGAGTGACTTTCTCAAGGCTAAAGAACCCCTTGATGATGAAAAGTAAATGAAAAGTTACCTTTGTGTCTAGTCTGTAACACACTGGTTTGGTGGCACTTTTTTTTTTCAAAGTGAGTTCAGATTTCTGTGCTGTGGAAAGGTTGGAAAATTGTCTACCTTTCTGGCTCCTGGCCAAAAAAAAAAAAAAAAAAATGCCATTTAGGGATCAGGGGATGTAAATTCGAAACAGGAAGGTGAGCACATCAGATAATAGATAAATCCCATTATGCATAGGATTTGCTTTCTCTCTGCCTCAAGGGTATCTGCAAGGAAGGGAACCAGATATGCCTTCTAATTCAGGAAACAGCCTACTTTTCAGAAATGACAGTATTATGCACATGCAAGAGATCATTAAAATTGGTTGTAATGTACTATTCAAGTAAAGAGGAAAATTATTTACTGGGAGGGGCAAATATGTACAATGTATTTATCAAGTACAAATACATCTATCGCTAGAGGAACACAGTTCAGGGAGAGCTGCCTGGAAAGGAGAATGTGTAACAAGAATGTGCTGGGTCAAGGTGGGAGGTGTGCCAAGTGCTACTTTTTTCTTTAAAGAAGGAGCAATGGGATCATAAGCTTCATAATTTTTATGCTGCAAGGGTGGCCGATATCAACTGTTACATGTGCTCATGAAGAAAGTTTGGGGAGTGTGTGATGACTTTTGACAGTTCTCCCTCGGCGTGCTTCTCAAATGCACAATGTGTACGAACAGTTAAATGTACCCTGAAGTATAATTGTGATTGTATCAAACTCAGGACTCGTGTACTTTGCCATGTGGTAAGTGTGTTATTTCTCTTTATTTAAAAAAAATTATCCTGCATGTCTTTTTATTTTATTCCCTCTGAATTCTGGAATGATTTTGGTGACAATGGTCTTTATGAACCTAAGAACAGAGAAGGAAGGTCTACAGAGGAAAACTGACATGGGTAAACTTTATTGTTAAAAGATGCTTAATTGCACATAAAGATAAAGGTTTTTTTTAAGTTCTTGTTTATTTAGTATTACCTTTCCAAAATAGCTTAACGAGCATGCCAAGAACTTTGTATTTGGAGACTCTTACTTTGTGTCTTGTAAAGAGTTTGGGATTAAAGCTCTCCTAGAAACGTAAGTTAGAAATCTGGGATCATTTTAGACTAAATGTCTCCATGGTGTAGAAGTGAAAGTAGAAAGTTCTGGCTCATTCACTCAGTGTGGCCTTTCCTTGTGCTCCCTTTTCACCTGGACTGCATCTCTCTGACACACCTACGACACTGACTTTGCGCCGAGTGACCTGCTGTGCAGCCGAGTTATTTAAGCAGGCTTTGTTGCTCCCAACATTGGAAACCCTTAGTGTTATCCTCCACTGAGCCTAGTGATTGGGATATGGAGGGTGCTCAATAAATGTTAGTTAAATTGAACGCATTCATATTTCTAACATTTATTTTAACGTTTATTAAGCACCTACGGTGCGCCAGGCATTGTGCTCAAGATAAAGACGATTTAGCCTTGGTACCTACACTCCTGGGGCTCACCCACAGAAAGGCAGGTATTTCAACAAATTATTGCTACGTTTAACTTTGCCTGGGACCATCAAATATTCATTTCAAATTCTAGATGAAGTGCCAGTTAAGCTGAGCCTTGAGCAGAGTAGAATTTGAGTGCGGTAGGGGTGAAAGATGGCCTACCAAGGGCTGATGTAAAATTACAGAGACAAAAAGAGTGACTTGTTCATGCCACAGGTGGCTCAGGGTGCGGTGTGTAATTGCCCCATGGGGGAGACCGCTGGCTGATGAGGTTGGAAGAAGTGGCAGGGACCAAGATAATGGAAGACCCTGTAGAAAACTTGGGTTCTTTGTTTATTCATTCCACAGTTATTGTTTGAGTATATGTGATGTGTCCTGCAGCAATAAGCAATGCAATGTTAAACTGTACTAACAAGATCTATGTCCTTACGGAACTTACATTTCAGTCAGGAAAACTAAATAAATAAATACATAATTTCACATTGTGCAAGAAGTTCCAGGAAGGAACAAAATGATAATGTGATAGGAAAGAACAGGAGTACAGTGAGGGACGGCAGAAGTACTTATAGGAAGAGTAGTCAGTGAGGATGTTGTGAGGAGGTGACACTTACCAAGATTCTGAAGGGTGACCGGAGCCAGCCATGGGCAGGCGACTAAAGACAGCTCCCAGTCTGTAAACAGTGAGTGCCCAGACGTGCGAGGAGGCCAGAGAGCCTGGAGCCTAGGAGGTGGGAGGAAGAGTGGCCTGAGGAGTCACAGCTCTCTGAACAGGTGTCACATCACATCACAGGGGGCCTGCATCTCTAGCTTGGTTACTCTCAGAAGACCTGATGAGGTTTGCACGATGAGGCCACACTGGTTGCTTTGTGAAGAATGGATGCGAGGGGCAAAGGGGGAGACTGGGGGTCAAATTAGCTCAGTGTTACACCTCGGGGAAGAGGTGATAGTGGTCTGGATAGGGGTGGTGGAATTGGACCTGCAAATAAGAGTTTCAGACTGTACTTTGGAAATAGAACCAACAGAAATGTGAACTACTGTATATTTCTTGCCTGTACAATCAAGAACTTAGCCATGAATTGACTTACGTCTAACTCCTCTATTATTCGGTGGAGAAATGGTTAGGTGAAACATGGACATACCAGCCTTTGTTTTAATGTTGTGTGATTGGCATAGTTGATGGTGTTACACTCACATGACTTTACCTTTTTAGTTTTAGGGATAAGAAAAGAAGTAATGACTTTGCCATGAGCAAGAGCGCGATGAACTCACTCCGGAGTCCAGCTAACCTTTGTCGTCTAGTTACCCTCGACCCCGGATAGCACAACCCCAGTGATCTGATGTTTCTGATGCAAGAGTAGAGCAGGGACTCCCTGAAATGATGGTACTTGAACCATTCGAGGTCAGTGTGGTGAGGGAGCAAGGCTTCCCTGAATATGCCTCCAGGCAGAAAAACAGGGTTAAAAAAAGCAACCCCGCCCCCCCGATTCTTATAAACAACATAATTCTGGTCTTGTCCAAATGCCAAAAGCAAATGATTTTGTTTGCACCTTGGCACCAATGAAGAATTTAATCATTTCAAACAATCACAAAGCATTTTATAAAAGCACTTCTTGGCTGGGGAAGGTTTTTCAGGACTGCCCTAAGCCTGGTGAGAACAGCCTGTCTGATTGGCTGGATTTTCAAGGTCAGACTTGTGCCCTCAACAAAAAAAGGGGATCTGGGCTGTTACTGTTACTTGACTCTTAATTGTTTGAGCAGTGATCTTCAACAAACACTAGTAACCTTTGGTAGAGTATTGTGGTGCGTGAAGCATTGTGGGAGGTGTACATTCAAGAAAAAAAACCTTGGTATTTGCTTTGTGTCCCAGGCAGTGTGACTGCTCTGTGGGTAGATCAGCCCGAGTTCCTACTTCCTAGGAGCTTACACTCCAGTTGGTGAGATAAGTATACGAATACGTCAGGTGAGGCCGACAGAATAACTACCAGAGAAGAGCCAAGGGTGTGCAGGGGAGGGAGCGGTTGCACCCCACTGAGGCCTTCAGAGAGGGCTCCGAGGAGGAACAGGGACTTTATCAAATGCCAGGATCATAGCGGTGGAAGGGCCATTAGAGACATAAGGGGTATGCACTAACAGCTGGCTCTCAAGTCCTGCTGCTTTGGTCTGAATGCCAGAGGCATGACCGTCCCTCACCTTCCTGGGCCTCACTAATAAAATGAGGATTATTTTACTTATCCCCCAAAGTGGTTGAGAGAATAATGTATGGTCCATGCTTTGTGCAGTTCCTGGCACCTAATTAGCTGTCATTATTTTTTTGTTTTAGCTTAACTATTATCTACTATAGTCTTAAGATTGTTTTCTTACCCTTCTCCTTGAACACCTTTGGATAAGGACTATCCTCCTAGGCTGTCCCACGTTCCATTTGTGAATTACCTCAAGTGCCAAAAGTCCTTAGTTGGTGGATGAATAAATTATCCAGGTGAGGAAGGGAAGGGAGAGCCTTTCCTGTAGGAAGTCCTGAAAGAGCAAAGACAAAATCAAGTGTGGGATATTCTCCGACAGCAGCACGTGACTCTGTGCCAGCTGGGGTCCTGGGTCTGGGCACACAGTGCAGAGGTGAGAAGGGCGGATGCAGTGGGCCAGGGGCAGCATAGCCCCGTGTGTCTCCGGCCCCTTCCCCGACCTGAGTTTCCATCCTCCGGGGCCTATCCATTTGCTCAGCAAACATGCTGTGAAACATCATGCTTTGTAGCTAAGACGGCACGTTATTTCTTTGAGTCGTGCATCTGCTTCAATTTGAACTAGGTAAAGGGAGGGAAACACACAAAACACGAGACAGAAGCCTGCCACTGGGATGTCTGTGAGGAAGGAGGAACACAGATGACCGCTTCTAGGTGTCGATGTGAACCTAATGTGAACTAGGTGTTGACGTGGTCTTTCCGTGACTGATGCCCATCTCCCTGAAGCTGGCTGCCA
Organism: Micronycteris hirsuta; assembly: GCA_004026765.1. Classification (NCBI taxonomy): domain Eukaryota; kingdom Metazoa; phylum Chordata; class Mammalia; order Chiroptera; family Phyllostomidae; genus Micronycteris; species Micronycteris hirsuta. Next base: position 10,715 of record PVJI01014333.1, read on the forward strand.
GGGGCTGGTGTGGACGCATGGGGAGCCCAGGGTGAGAAATGGGCCCTGGGATTTCGTCCTGACTGGTGATGACTCCATGATATTCAGAACAAAGTCGGTGACTTTTTGTGGGACTTAATTTCCCATTTTTAAAGCAAAGCGATTGCATCAGATTAGGCTAGCTTGAAAGGCCACTGGCAGAGCTCACAGGCTGTGGTTTTGCCTTTCTCTACCTGTGACAGATTTGATTTATCTGATTCTTCAACATGTGTGTATGTGGTTGATTATCTAGAAAAAACATCGGTATTGAAACAGCTGAGAGTTGGATTTAGTCCTTGCAGCCCAAGCTGCCCCTCTCTGTGCTCAGCCTTCTTGTAAACAAATTGCCTTTCTTCTGAGCAAGACTCATTTGTGATATTGCAATTTCCTAATCTAAAGAGGAGGCTTATGCATATAAAATAATTTCTTGAGGTTTTATTCACTGTTTGCTTAGTGCAGTGTTATATTTAGCCACATTTTAAGCTCTCCAATTTCCTTAGAAATGCACCTGGGAGGGAAATGAGGAAAGCAATTGGAAAACAATAGAAAAGGCATTTAGAACAAATAGAGAAAGGCTTGGAGAAACCTACAAATGTTTGGGAAATACTTCAAGACTTTCTGCAAAGCCTTAAACATACCACCTGTTTCTCTTATTTGAGGTTTAAATGGGGTGTGTGCACAGCTTTCAAGTTGACCCTGCTTCAGATCTTTTTCAGAAAAAAAAAGGCTTTATCTCAGCTTTTTACTTCCTCCTTCATAATTGCCCAGCTAAGCTAATGAAGCCAGTTTGGTGTTGTGGACATTCAAAGCACTCATCTGCGTGAAAGCCACTGCCCCTTAATTATCCAAAACAGATATTAAAAAATAATTTCCTGCCTCTAACCAAGATCGAGGCTCTAGGGCCAAGTCCTGAAATTTAAACCCGTTCAGAGCTGTCCTTTTATGCTCTGAATCGTTTGCTGAACTTAAAAACGCTGTGGTGTTTCCTTCTGAGGTATCAGCTTTCTCTTCCTCCTCTTCCTCGCCTGCAAACGGTGGTGCCGGTGCCGCCCATGGCACCGAGCTCACTGCCCATCTTGATAGAATCCTCCAAGTTAAGAATCAAAATGCAGGGAAATAGGATGTGGCTTTGGCGCCCGTTTCCCTTTTGCAGGTGTCTTATTACATTTTGACAGGTGTCTGCCACAAGATGCTGTCAGAACTGGGATTTAACCTTGGAATGCCACCTTCAATTAGGGCGTCTCTGGATGGGAAACAAGGAAACGGATCTGACTGGTTGATGCCTCAATATTGTTGTATTTAATTTCATTTCTGTACCAGATGTAATGCCTGGGCAGGCATTTTTTTTTTCTCGCGTGCTACAGAAGTAGGTGCTGGTGGTGCTCTGTCATTAGAACTGTGAGTGTGAGAGCTGTTCTCGTTGAGGAAGTCAGATGAAGCAGGCCTGTCGTCCTGAAACACAGTCTGTGCAAGGCGACCTGCTAATGGGGTTTTAATTCACCACAAATGTCAAGACTGCTTATAGCAATGCAACTCATTAGAAATCATTCTCCAAATATTTGAGATATAACAAAATAAATGTTTGAGAACTTGAGGTGAGGGAAAGGCTGTTAGTGAATACACTCCCTTAGAAACTGTGCCCAGGATAAATTCAGATACTTGTGGACGCTGTATTCTGTCCTCCCAACCCCATCAATGTTTTGTTTGGTTTTCTGACTTTTTTTTACCTTTTTGGCCAAGAGTGCATATATTCAGCTCAGCCTGGCAAGAAAGGTTTGATTTTCACACCTTATATATACACAGTTTATACAAATGAGAGGATCCGATTTGTCCTCCTGGTAGATGGAACTGGACAGATTAGAAAAGAAGAAGAAACACATTTGAAACAATGTTGCATTTAGTAGGCAGAATACAGAATATTCCCCCATCCCCAAAGATGTCCCTGTCCTAATGCCTGGAAACAGTGAATGAAGTCCTCTACATGACAATGAGGAAGTAAGGTTGCAGATGGAATTGAGGTTGCTAAAAAGTTGACCTCAAAAGAGGGAGGTTATCCCAGGAGACCTGCTGTAATCACAGGGATCCTAGAAATGGAAGCAGGAGGTGGAGAAGGGGCCAGAGTGATGTCAGTGGAAAGGACTTGCTTGACCGTTGCGCCCTGGAAGACAGAGAGAGGGAGCCATGAGCTATGGGCAGGCTCTAGAAGCTACGAAAGAAGCCTCCGGCAAGGAATTGAGCTCTGCCACACCTTCATTTTAACCCAGTGAAACCTGTTTCAGACTTCCAACAATAAGATGCTAAATTTGCATTGTTTAAAGACACTCAAGGCGTGGTAATTTGACACAGCAGTCATGGGAAATTAATACAGTCTCTCATAACTGAGGAAATGGTTTCCTCAGTTTCTTTCTCAGGTTCATGATATCTGGGCATAAAGCAGAGTTTTTCTTCCACCTGAAGTTTGTCCGTCTCTGGGGCAGAGGTGTCAGACACCAAGTTCATTCTAGCATTAAATATGTTTAGTTTGAACAGAGGAACAATCTGTTTTCTCTTTCCTGCTCCCTGAGATTACACGAAGAAATTAGTTATAATCAGCTGTTAAGACCCCAGCACTAATGTTTTTTTAACTTAGAAGATTCTTTGCTCACAGCAAATGTTGTCATCGTTTTTGTTGTTTGCTGTTCCATCCAGCTCAGACACGTTAGCAGATCTTGTTAGACTAACGAGGAGTTTGCACGTGATTTATTCTGCTTTTATTTCCTTCACTAGTTAATCATTTCTTGTAGACTCTGTTCTTACTCTACTCACCCCTCGTCTGAGATCTACTGTATGTTTGGAATAGAGAAAGGCAACCCTGTATCCAATCAGTCAAGAAATGCTATGCCATTTTACATGGTTTTTAAAGCCATGCCTTAATTCAGAAATTGTGTGTAGTAAAAATAAAAATTACCTTGAAAATATTTTACATCATCCCTAAAGTACTACATAGACATAACACTGCTTTTCTACACTTTCCATGTCTGCACTGTCCTTTGTCTTTGGAACAGGTCACTATTTCTCGAGAACCAGATGAAGCTGACTGTTCTGAGGCCACATATGAAGACTAAAGATCTTTAGACAATAGAATCTCATATGAAGACTAAAAATCTTTAGACAATAGTACAGATACAGTTGAATCAGTGTAAACTAATTGCATGTATGAAACAACTATATTATATATTCCTTCATTCAGGTTTATTCATTTAATAGATACATATTGCATGTCTGCTTCATGCTAGACATAGCTTCTGAGAAGGGTAGCTGTTATTTGGTTGCAGAGGAAATGATTGTTTTCCTGTGCTTTAAAATACCTTTGTCTTTCTTATATGCATCATAAGTAATTGGGACTCTAGGTAATAACTACAAAGGGCAGACACCTGATGCCAATTAGCAGGTTGGAAGTACTATGGTGTACCTCCAAACCAACATAATTCTCTCTTTTTCTTAAATCCCCACCTGAGGACATGTTTCCATTGACTTTGAGAGAGAGAGAGACGTTGATGTGAGGGAGAAACAACAATCTACTGCCTACTGTATGCACCCCAACCAGGGACCGAACCCACTACCCAGGCATGTGCCCTGACTGGGGATGGAAATGGCAACCCTCTGGTGTATGGAACAATACTCCAACCAAATGAACCACACAGCCAGGGCCGCAATTCTCTTCTATATAGGGAAGGACCCAGAGCAGAATATTCTCTGCTGGATGACATGGAGTCCTATTCTCCCTCCTCCATTCCTAACCACCATTTTCTAGCTAGTAGGTGTCGTGGGGATTTCGTCCCAGCGAAACCTGTGGGTGACCGTAACCTGATGCGTATAAGAATCTCACACTGAGACACGCGGGGAGAAGAGAGTCCAGAGCCATGGGGCCAATTCCTCCATCTTGGGAAAAGGCCTCGTGGGTAGCTTAGCTGGGGTTTTTATTAGAAGCTTTAGGACATATTTACATTGGATTGATTATTCATGGCCTTATGCAGAGCAGGGGTAGGTTTACTCATTAACAGAGCATTAGGATGTAAATTCAGGTCCGGTGGCAGACAGGACCAGGGTATACATTAAACAGGAGACAAGTAAATTGAGGGTAAGCTAGCTAGGGCTGTTAACTTTTGGGATCATAAAGCATTGAGGCAGTGATCTATTAACTTAAGCTTCCTGACTTTGGGGAAAGAGAGTCTCAGCAAGTCAGAGAATTTCTTAAGATACATTTTTGCCAAATTCCCACTAGAGGATTCCTATTCCACAGACATGATCCACACTTGCCCACACGGGAATCACGCGGAGCTGTGCTCAAAACGCATAAATTCCGGAACTGCGTGTTTTCACGCATGTGGAAAGAACTTCCACAAGTAGGCTCTAGGACCTAGTCAAGGGTATTTTAGGTGACATTTTGGCTGCAGCTCCAGAAAATTGTTTACTTTCTTAGCAACAAACCCGTTCTTCTAATAAATCTATCCTTGGAGACTATTCCATTCTACAGGTCAGCCTGCCTAGACAGACTTTAGCAGAGTTTAGAAAGAATGACCTTGTGAGAGTAAAAATTCTCACTTCCCTGATCATTCCTGCTTCTTAAGGTTTCTGAGAGTCAATTCTGTTTTGTCTGAATTATTTGCATTTGCAGAGGAATCTTTACTAATCAAGCTGTGGGAGAGCAGTGCCTTTTTGAAGGGGAGGACTGAGCAGTCTCGCCGTTTCAGTGAGCTAGGGCTGAGAGGCTAGTGATCTGCCGATGGCCAGTCTGAACATTGTGGCTCCTCAGCCATTATGGATGGGTATGATGGGGTACATACTATTCAGTGTTTGTTACCTACTCCATCATCATTTACTCACTGATTTCCTTTACTTCTGTCTGGAGGATTTTGCCCTCACCCCCAAGCCCAGACAGCAGATCTTCTCCCAACAGGTTCACAGGTCATTGTCTTCTAAGAAGCAGTAACTCTTATTTCCTGAGATCTGTGTTTCACCCAAAGCCAATGTGGTCCAGTTGCTAGAAGGTGCACACTGAGACAGACACCAGAGGAGCCCATCAAAGACACTTTGCATCGTGTTAGCTCTCAACTCTCCAAGACCGCCACACGTCACTCTGTTGGTAGACAGCAGAGAGAGAGGGTTGTCGCCCCGACCTCGCTGGCCATTCGGAGAGGTTCCCTTGCCTTCAATTACTACTCATGGGTGTCAGAAGAAGATAGAGAACACTGAGGAGGTATTATATGTTGTGGCACTTCAAAGATGACTACGTTTTCTTCCCATCAATTGTGTAAAGAAAATTCTCTGAGCTCAACTGATAATCCCATTTTTCCTTTGAAGAAGAGAAACAGACTTCTCACCAAATGAGCCACTGATTTAGCAGTCTTCCAGACTTTTAAATGCATTAGGGCTTATTTAGTTTTCCCAAGCTGTAGAAGGTTCTGAAAAATACTTTCTCCAGGCATGGGTATGAAGGGGTGATGGCAGTTTTGCAGGAAACAGATTGAAGATGGATTCTTCGGATTTCCAGGCTGGAAAATCATGTAGTCTTATTGGTTGGGCACTTAGTGAAGGGATAAATTTACATCTCGAATTAAAGGCTTCGAGATCACCAAGGCCATTGTTTTGTGTGTGGAGGGGATCCGCCATGGTCTGATTCCCTTTTCAGTAGATATAATTTGGCTCTGGACCAAGAAAAATACTCAGTTTTTTCACATTAAAATTAAGAGTTCGCATATGTAAAACGTTTAGTACAGTGCCTGACACACAGTAAGTGCTATGTAAGGGCTGGTTGCTATCGGTATTGTTGTTGCTATATCATGTTTTAATTCACATATTTTTGTTATTATGCTGTTGTCTATAGTTGGGTAAGCCTTTCGCTTCTCCTGTAATGGAATGAGACTGATTTTTGTGTTGTTGAGACTTGCTTTTGTTATTTGGGTTTTTGACCCAGAAGACCATCTAGCTGGCTTTCCTTCATCCATCCTTTCACTCAGTCATCCATGTAGCCTGCCATCTGCATATTTATTTATTTACTATTTCTTGAACTTCGCCTATGCTGTGCCAGGCAGCGGACATACAACAATGGGCCCAGAGAGTCCTGCTTTCTTTCTACATAGGTCTATTGGGGACACAACCAAAAATAATAATTTTTACAAAAGGTGCTAAGCATATCAATAAAATTAATGTAAACTGTGGTAAGTGCTCTATGGAAAACAAATGCTGTAAGAGTAACAGAGATTAATACTTGTGTAGACAACCGATCATATCTCTTTATAAGAAGGCATGTTTGAAAAAATTTAAGAATATCCGAAATCACCTTTTGTGGGACCATTAGGATTTAAGTTGCCAGCTGTCACCCATCTCCCACCCAAGAGCGGACCCCACTGCAGAGATGGTGATCTGCGGTGGCCTTGCCATTACACCAGGGGCCATTCACCCTGAGAGGTTTCCAGTATCTTTTCAACTTGAAGGCCCATCTTTGGGAAAACTAAATTGGCCTAAAAACACTTCCCCTTGAAAATGTTGCCTTATATACTCCTTCCTGTCAAGTCTGAGTATGTATTTACTCATTCAACAAGTATATCTTGAGTGTCCACCACACACCAGACATGTTTCTAGGTGTGGGCATATACCACTATCATGGTATGCCTAGTACTAATTATGAGCCAAGTTGATTATCCAATTAAATATATTTGTTGGACATCTATAGTGAATGCTAAGCTTTCAGTTCTTACATAATTGTGGAAGATGCATTGTCTTTAAACAGAGTAAATAGAAGGGAACGGAACAGCATTGCTTTTGTGAAGCACAGCAGATCCTAATCATTCCCATAAGAGAGGCTCATGAGCAGTGTTCATGTATGTTTCTGAATGTGGAAACCGGGAGGCATTTCTGAAGAAGTCAGGACTGAGCAGACTCATCAGTTACAGTTAGGGTTTCCATCACGTTAGGGTTTCAATGTGGGATGGGATTTCAGGTGGAAGGAACTTCACGTATAATATCCTAGGCTGGAGGGAAGGAAGTAACCAGCCTGGTCGTGTAACTAGTAGTACAGCAGAGGTCTAGAATGAAGGTCTCGTGTTTGGTTTTTAAGTGTTCTTTCTACTCTACCATGTGATTTTTCTAATTTAAAACTTCATATTGCCCTGGCTGGTGTAGCTCAGTGGATTGAGTGTGGGCTGGGAACCAAAGGGTCAGCGGTTTGATTCCCAGTCACGGCACATGCCTGGGTTGCAGGCCAGGTCCCCAGTGAGGGTCATGTGAGAGGCAACTACACATTGATGTTTCTCTCCCTCTCTGTTTCCCTCCCTTTCCCTCTCTCTAAAAATAAATAAAATCTTAAAAAAAAAACCCTTCATATTAAGTTCGACTGACAACTTACTGTGTCTGAGGCACTTTCCAAACAGTTTTTCACTTCTCCTCCCAACAGTTCTGTGGATCAGATAATATTGTCTGTGTACAAATGAGGCAACAGGAATTCAGAGAGTGTAAACAATTTGTCTAAGATCACACAGCCAGTTACTGGCGGGTTTCCCAAGTGAACTGTATTTGCCTAAGGGCTCGGGAGAGGCTGTTTGAAGGACTGTGCAGTGGTGTCTCCTGCTCTGCTCCCCTGTTCTTATGTTTCTGTCTTTTAAAGACGATAGGAGGTTCTGATATGACAACATCTGGCATCCACTTCCACCAAATTGATGGAAAATTTCTGGAAAATATTCTGAAGAGAAAAAAAAAAAACCCTTAGTTTTGCTTTGGCTTTTAATCACTGTACGTAAATGTTGCCTTATGGAAACCAAGCAAAGGGTGTCACAGGGGCTTTGAAAGAACCCAGAGCTCAAAAATTACAGCAACCTGGGTGAAACGATCTGCCCTTGGTCATCGTCTGTGTACATGTCTGCTCTGTGTTTTTTCTCTCTTTCTGAGGGCCCTTACCTCTTTCTGTTTAGCCCACATAAGAGGACACATAGTGGCCTACATCTTTTGAGTGAGTGCATTGTAAAATCCAGACCATCTTTTGTCCCGAATTCTAAACACCAGATGAAAAGGCTCTGGCCTGGCAGGAACCGATGCACAAGCTTGTCGTCACATTATACAAGGACAACTGCAGGGATCCCATCCTTTTAGAAAGGGAAGCCATTTCCAGAGAAGGTGCTTGGCATTACAGCTCAAAAGCTGAAGCTTTGAACGTGTGATGATGTAAGAAATCCAAACCTGTAGAGAATTTTTGTGAATTTATTTGAGCCAAACTGACGACAGTTGCCTGGAAGTAGTCTCAACAAATTGATAAAATGCTCTGTAGAATGGCAGTTTTGTAGCCTATTTTATACATTACAATCAAAGGAGGAAGCATGGGGGTGACGTGAAATTCATTGGTGGTAGATTAGGGAGGCAGGAGAAAGCAAAGTGGGAAACTCTCACATTAGATGAAGAGTAAAATGGAGAGAAAAAAAACTTTTTTATTTTTACATTGATGGGTATAGGATAGTTAACATTTACAGCACATAGAGATGGTATTTGGGCAACAGAATAAAAATGAGGGGCTCTGTGGTCTCCTGTCCTGGTGAGAGATTGTACCCTGAGGGGTCTGGAAAAAAGGAATTACTCTTTCCCTGGCTGGTGTAGCTCAGTGGATTGAGCGCGGGCTGTGAACCAAAGGGTTTCCAGTTCGATTCCAGTCAGGGCACATGCCTGGGTTGTGGGCCAGGTCCCCAGTGGGGGCCACGTGAGAGGCAACCACACATTGATGTTTATCTCCTTCCCTTTCCTTCTGTCTAAAAATAAATAAATAAAATCTTAAAAAAAAAGAGAGAATTGCTCTGGCATTGCCAGGACATGTTATATTAGATGCACAAAGACAAGTGACAGGCTCAGTTAAGGTAAAGGTTGACCTTTGTCAAGGGAGATACTGGCCTAGACATGACTACCTATCATGAACTGCTTTTAGTTAGAAAGTTTTAAATTCAGACCGTCGTATGTGGCTGCTTTAGGTCTCTGAGTCTGTAAGGCTGCCTCCCAGGCCTCCACCGAGCTCGTCACATTTAGTATGTGGCCCCTTGTTTTGTCCACACATGGAACAGAGGATGTGGTCCCTGTCTTTTCCTCCATAAGGAGAATGCTAACAGGGGGTGACAGAAGTAACAGTGGGGGCAGAACCTCTGGCTCGTCCCTGAATCTGAGAATGTAGGTGGGGAGAATAGCCAAGATTTGTGGGGAAAGTTAGCCAAGGAAGACTTCTAAATGCTATCTCTCATTGAATTTCAATTTCAGTTTCTTTAAAACAGCTGTCATGATTTCATTTTCATAGTGATTTCCAAACCATTGTAATAGATGGTATGCTAGATGCACCGGTACGCTGCCCTGGGACTAAGCCCTCGGCGTGTTTACTCTCTCCTCCTCCTGTGCTCCCTGCCATTGATGCTGTGCTCCAGCAGTGATGGACTGTGGTTTTCAATAAGGGTTCACTAACGGAATGAATGAGGCCATGCGTTCTTCACATCATTGTCTCAATTGTGACTTCTAGCCTTCCTTTTGTAATTATTTGATTAATGCCCATCTGCCCATGTAAACTCTAATCCCTATGAACTCCTCACTCCTGCTCTAGTGTCTGGCACATAGTGGGTACTCAGGATATAAGCGTGATAAAGGAGGACTGGGTGAACGATTGCCTTACATAGCATCTCTGCCGTGAAGCTTAGGTGGGAACGAGTGGGAAAGGGGTAACCAAAGTCTTCAAGCATTTATAAGACCTCAAGCTCATTTTCTTTCCTTTATTATTTTTTAACTTACAAAAGTAAGGTATCTACAAAAGAATAGAGAATAAAAATCAGTCATCTTCTTCCCATTTTTTAAGTTACTCCTCTGAATCTTTTAGTATTTTCTTCTCTGATGCTTACCTATTATTATGTACAACACTGTGTGTCAGGATGATACTTTGTTTCTTATTTTCTCTTTGTTTAAAAAATGATAAAAAATGATATTTATATAAACAGTGTGATTTTTTTCCTGCTTAATATGTGGTGGGCATCTTTCTATTCAATACATTGATCTCCTATTTATCACAGAGGTGAATACCAGAGAGTGAATTTCATATCGACAGACAATAGCTTAATAATCAATACAACAGAGCATGCCTCATCATCATTAGCTGGGCTTCCACCTAGGGATACTTTAGGCTGGGGTCAACACACTATAGCCTGCAGGCCAAATGTAAACGCCCATCTTTTTCTGTCAATGAAGTTTTATTGACACACAGATACACTAAGTTGTTTACTATTGTCTGTGACTGCTTTCATGCATTAATAGCAGAGCTGAGTTGTGGTAGCACAGGCTATGTGCTCTGCAAAGCCTAAAATAGTTACTCCCTGGCCTTTAAAGAAAAAGTTTCCTGACCTCTTCTGTGGGCCAGGAGGGACCTCTCCACTTCCATCTTGATGACCTGACCAGGACTCAGTATCAGGTACAATGCAGGAGACTCAGCCAGTTTGTGAGAATACTAAAAATCACTTAGTATTTGTGGATACTCAAGTTTCCTTCTTCTCTAAGCAAGTTTTCACAAGTGATCCAGGAAGGGAGACAGAAGATGCCAGGTGTGTATCTTTGTCATTACTGCAGTTTCACTAATTAAGATCCTGTTTACATTTTTCAAAAAAACACACAGAAATACACATCGTCTCCATATCTGTTTGTTTAAATGGAGTCTTTCTAGTTTATTTCTAGATGTTTAACAAACCAGGGCATTAATTAATAGCCCACATTTATTATCATCCCACAGTAGGAAGCACAGTGTGTGAATTATACAGTCTTCGATTTCCTGGTTGGACTCCATCCACAGTTGTTTGGATAGAATATCCCGGCTTCTTGATAGAAGTATGAATGGTTAGCCAGCAGTTCCTTGAACAGGGCCTTCTTCCCAGTGAGGAGCACTAGCCTGAGTTGACTTTTAGTTGACTTCAAGATCATTCTTTCTTAGAGTGACGAGAGCCAGTGTGATGCAGAAACATGGGTGGAGCAGAATTCTGCCCAGCCTGGTGGCAACAAGGTTTTGACGACATCCATTCACTGTGGGTGTTGGCCAGCTCTGTGATAAAACGGAGCCCTTCGGTTAGCTGGGGCTGGGTGTTATGTTTTATTAAGTAGAACCACACAGATCCTAGATTAAAATGCAAATCCCAGGATTCTAGCTCCAGAGATTCAGGTTCAATAGACCTGGGTTGGCTTCAGGAATCTTCACTAAAATATTTTTTAAAATATGTTTAGTGATTTTAAAGAGAGAAGAAGGGGGAGAGAGAGAGAGAAACAATGGTGTGAGAAAGAAATATCAATTGGTTGCCTCTCACCGCAGCATTTTGGTGTACAGGATGATGCTCCAACCAACTGAGCCACCCAGCCAGGGCCAGAATCTGCATTTTAATTAACCCCTCAGGGGATTCTAACATTCAACCCTCCTCAGGTAATTCTGATAGAACATTCTAGCACCAACCTTGGAGAAGCACTGCCTTCCTTTAGCATTTCCCCACCTTTCCTTAGTTTTCCTGTCTCTTTTCAATGCCCCTGTGTGCACACACAGACACGAAGGTTGCTCGCACCCAGGAAGGGAGCTGGGGCTCATGCTCCCTCCTTTACTCTTCACTTTGTTCTGGCAAGTTCACAAGTACTTGTCTCTCTCTTTCATGCAACTGTTTGCATCTAAGAAAATCACTGGATTCAATTTGGGGCCCAAATTTGTCATCAAGTTGCAGTTGTTAGTCCTCACCCTTCTCAGGAGTTCCAGGAATTCAGACAAACTAAGACAGGCTGGCAGCTCCACGGGGCCTCAGGCCAGGCCTGACTTGCCCATCATGTCAGAGTGCCCAGCACAGCGACTGGTGAATAACTAAGTGCTCAGTGAATAAAAGAGTGAACAGAAAAGAAATCAATGCACAGATGAAACAAAGCAGAGTAAGTCTCAGACATGTTAGTAACAGCTACGTAGAGCTATAAGGATCTCAGGACATTTATCAGAAACTAGATCTTTCCATCTCAGAAATAGTTTATGTTTACAGACTTGATTTGAAAGATGTTTCTATCAAATCTGAATGTGTATCTGGGGGCTCCCTCCTCTCCTAGAAACACCTCCCACCCACCCCCCCCACACACACACATGGTCATGAACAAAGTAGTAGATGGATTTTCCTTTTCATTTCTATTTTCTGAAATCACACAGGATGTCTCAGGAAAGTGATTTTTGAAGTTTATGTACCCCATTAGGTATGTTTCAACCCTCTATGACCTTTGTAATATTTTTTTTCTGGATGTACATTTTGAACTGTTGAATAATAGGAAATCACCTTGAAATAAAATAGAAAAGATTTCCCCTCCCACTTCAAGATTATTCATTTATGAATTAACCCAGATCGAATTATAAACATTCTTATCATTAAAATAATGACAGTAAATGATAGTTCATGATGTTTAAAACACATCAGAATGGAAAAAATCTATAATTAGTGCACCTTTACTGTGACCTTTTAATAGCATAAAACCTTGAAATTCTTGGGCATATTTTCAGAGCTCATGAAAAATAGAAATGAATCCATCCCCTACCCCCTCATCTTCTGCTTTTCAGTTATTATCAACTGCCTTTTTGGCAAACACTGCAATTTCTAGTTACTTGGGAGGTTAATGTGAGCTCGAGGAAGAACTTAAAACTTGGCAGTTGGTGATGTAACCAAGAGCTCACCATTCATTTCCTTCCCACGCATCTCTTTTGTTCATCTGAAATCAATATATTTTCCAATGAGAAGCAAACAGTAAATAAGAGGGGAGAAAGCAGACTCAGTAGGGGATGGCACATGAGTGATTACAAGCAGAAAAGAGGGAGGAGAAAGATTGCCAAGGGGCAAGAAGAAGAAAAGGCCAAGAGAAAGAACAGCAGAGGGGGGCTGGGAGCAGAGAGGGGCTTAGCAAAAGGAAACACTATTTTTAAATATTCTAAGGCCAGTTTAAAAGTAAAAAAATCAATCCCTGTTCTAAAGAAGCCCCCATCCATAGTTGCTTTCATCCTCCCGCTCTGGAAAAAATAATGTCTCCAATAATATAGAAACATTTAAAACATAAGAAAATCAAAGGTCCCATTTAAAAGCAGGTGTGAGTTGCCTGTGTTCTTGTTCCTGATAAAAGGGCATTGGGTCTCCTGGCTCACAGGACCTCCTGTGCCCCTCAACTGCCTTTAAAACAGTAATGCCCATTAGTAGTGAGTGGTGTTATATTTTAGATAAACCTAAAGCAATAGTAGATGTGGTTCTTAAAGACTTTATGAGCCAGGCCTTGGACTGTGGGATTTGCAGCATCTTGTCTGTTCTACAAAGACCCTAGGAAGTGATATTACTACCTGAATGAAGAAGGAACTAAGCCTCAATGAGGCCAACTAATTAGTTAAAGGATACTTTTAAGATGTAGAGCTGAATTTTTAAAACAAATTTATTGATCTAATTTTAGAGAGAAGGGAAGGTTTCTCGATATGTGAGAAGAACATCAATTGTTTGCATCTTGTACACACCCCAAATGTGGACCAAATTCGCAACCCAGGCATGTGCCCTACCAGGAATCCAACCAGCCACCTTCCCACTTTGTGGAACGATGCCCAAACATCTCAGCCATATAGGTCAGGGCAGGTAGAACTGGTATTTAAATTCAGATTTTGGGGGTGGGGGGAGGGTGTTTGGCTGTCTGTCTCTCTCTTTTTAACTTTTAATATTGAAATAATTTTAGTCTTACAAAAAAGTGGCAAGCATAGTACAAAGAATTACTCTATTCTCATCCCTCAGATTTCCTGGATTTTAATACTTGATTGTATTCATCATGTCCTCTGTGTGTGTGTGTGTGTGTGTGTGTGTGTATGTGTGTCTATCTGTCTCTGTCTCTGTCTGTCTGTCTGTCTGTCTCTCTCTCCATATATATATGGAGATGAGATGATTTGATGTTTTGATGATTTAATGTTTTGCCTAAAAAACTCTACACAAGACGTGATGCATGAGCAGGAGCATTGTGGTGATGAAGCTGCCAATCACCAGTTGCCCATAGATGCAGATCCACTGCTCTACATGCTCAGTCATTTTGAATGTGACAGCCACACAGTACACATGCCCACTCAATGGCGTCTACTGCCCCCAGTGACTAATACAGTGAATTCATCATTGTTCATGCATGCACATTGCAGTCCATTGCGGTGACTCATATATATATATGGAGAGAGAGAGAGAGAGAGAGAATGGTCTATGCATAGAATGTCCAACCATTATTAATACAATGAGGACGATTTGCATGACATCAATGTAACCTGGCAGTCAGGACAAGTGGAATATACATATATATATATATATCCCGCCCCAAAATCTTTGAAAGTAAATTGATACCCCTTTGCTTCTAAATACCTTAGTGTGTAATTTCTAAAAAGAAAGACATTCTTTTAGAAAAGCACAGTATAATTATCAAGCCAGGAAATTAACTTTGATATAATTCTGTTTCTTTGAACTAAATTCTTTTTTTTATTGATTTTAGAGAGAGAAAAAGAGAGAGAGAAACATCAGTTTATTGTTCCACTTACTTATACACTCACTGGTTGATTCTTGTATGCACCCCAACTAAGAAACCAACCCACAACCTTGGCGTATCGGGATGACACTCTAACCAACTGCACTACCTGGTCAGGGCTCGATACAATTCTACTTATGGGCCACAGGCCTTACTGGGATTTTGCTAATGTCCTATTTTCCTGGTCCATGATCCATTCCAGGGTCACATATTATATTTAGTAGTTAAGTGTCTTTGCACCTTTAATCTCCAACAATTTCTCAGAGTCTTAGTCTTTCATGAGCTTGACATTTTTGAAAAGTATTGACCTGTTGCTTTCAGAATGTGCCTTAATTTGGATTTGTTGGATGTGATGTTTGTTCATGATTAGAATCAGATTTTGTATTTTTGGCAGGAATCCCACAGAAGTAACATTGTGTCCTTCTGGAGGAGGCACATGGCATCTTTCCGTCCCTTTCTTGGTGATGCTTGTTGACTTTGATCCCTTGGTTAATGTACCTATCGAGTTTCTCCACTGCAAAATCTCTGTTTCTCACTTTATAATTAATAAGTATCATATAGGGGAACACACTTAGATAATTTAAATATCTTATTTCTTATACTTTTTCCCATTCACTTTAGCATTTGTTGTACTAATGCTTCTTACATGAAATTATTCTGAATGACAAAGGATGATTTTCTAATTTAGTCATTACTTATATATTCATTAGTTGGAATTCTATAAGAAAAAGTATTTCTTTCTCCTTTTTTACTTATTTATTTATTTATGTCAGTAAAGACATATAGATTTATTTTTATCCTATTGCTGTAATCATGCTAATTTTTTTGCTCAAATTGTCCCAGGTTTGGGCACAGGAGCCCCTTCATGCCGGCCCGTGTGCCCTTTGCCACGCCCCTGTAATTTCTTTTTGATTATTTCTCCTTTTCTGTCATTATAAGATATCCTATGCTAATTTTATTCCTTCTCTGTCCCATCCCTGGAATCAGCCATTTTCCCAAGGAGCTCTGATTCCTTATATGGAAGAACGGTATGTAGAAACTGAGTTCTGGATGTCAGGTATGCTCATTGGTGGTAACGGGGTATCATTGCTTCTCAGTCTCTCAGTGGCCTTAGCCAGGGGATGTGTGGAGATGTATTTATGCACATACTGCATCTCTATCTTGCAGTTTGTATATTGAAAACTATGAATTTATAGTGATACTTGCAGTCTATAGTAAGTCTTCTGTGGGCCCCTATCCTCTGGTCTGAAATAGTGATTAGTACTTTGGAGTCCTTGAGTGATTTTTAGTTGTCATTGTTTCCAACAACACTTCTCTTTTGAATGTGTTTTTTTATGGAAAAAATCTGTTTCTATGTCTACTAAGTTTTATCTACTTTATGTCACCAATTGTTTGTTACAAACAAATCAACAGAATATAAATATAGGCCTAAATTCCCACATGAAAAGTAGCTTAATTTTTTTCCCTTAAATTGTTTTCAGTCATTGTTTCACAAGAGAGTGGAAAGTGAGCTCTCCTTCCAAATTTGGACCATATATCACATTGGTGACTGTCACTTTTTATGCTTGGTGTAGGAGTAAAACACAGACTTTTTTTCTCTTGTTAGGATTGCTTTAATGATTTCAACAGTTTTGCCTCTTTCCTTTTTCTCTTTAAAACTGTAGGAATCCTCAACATGTGTGCCATTTTCCCAAAGTAACAGTATTGCCACTCTGTTAGAAGACATGAGATAGTAGTCTTCCCTAATCCGTCTCTGTTTCCCTACACACATCGCTATTTACAACTTGCCTCTAATACTCTCTCTAGGGGGGAAGGGGGGAGGGGAGGGGTGTAGAAGAGCAAAATCCTTCACAGTGTGCTTTTTTTGTTTTTTAAGCCTTCCTCTACAAGTAAGATAATGAGGGTTTGTGAAGAAAATATGATTCATTTTCTAAGTTGGCTATTTAAAGAGCAAGGTTCTAGCCAGGTATCTCAGTTGGTTAGAGTGTTGTCCTGATACACCAAGGTTATGGGTTTGATTCCCAGTCAGGGCGCATACAAAAATCAACCAATGAATGAATAAATTAGTGGACACAAAAATCAATGTCTCTCTTTCTCAAAAACACAATCAAGAAAGGGTAATAGGCTTTTCTTAATTTCAGGAATATCCAACCTAGTATTATAGGAATGGGCTTCATTCTGGACACTTACAGTCCTTCATATTTGGACTTTTTAAAAGTCACTTTAAAATGAAAATTTCATTTTAAGGTAGGAGAAGGTGAACATGAAAAAGGGAAGAACTTTTAAAGGAAATCATGATGTCTTTCTGCTATAAAAGGTTTTAGTTTCCTATAGAACTAGTATTTTTTTCATTGCTTTCCTTATATGAAATGACTGCATCTTGACTAATGAAAGTATTTCAGCCCAAGGATTGAGGCTCTCATGACAAATTGAGACCATAGTTACCTGGACTTTTTGTTTCAGCCCGAGCGATCATTGTAGCGGTATTCACTCAAACCCACATATTCTCGTACGCGTGTTTTTCTTAATTAAGGTATATTTGCTTGTGTATTGCAGTCATCAATTCAAGCTATCTCAAGGACAAAGAAGACATATTATAGGGATTCAGGGGAAGGGAACAAACTGGCCTTTACAGGAAAGGCAGGCCTTAGGACCAGGAACTAAGGGGACCATTCTTTTAGCTCCTCTGTGTCCCATAGAATACGTGACAATGGGGTTTTGGAAAACAACACCACATCCACCAGCTCTTAGAGTTTCACAACATACTTTAGAATATTAAAGTCACTAAAAAGTTCCATGGTAAAGAAACTTGTTTCATGTTTTTTAACCCAGTGATTCCCCAACTCATTTGACCATTGATTTCAGAAATGTCATTTTAGACAAAGAACTTGAATAATATAGAATTAAATTTAATTGAATCCATAGAGTTCCTTTGTAAATTTTAAAAATTATATGGATGACGACTTGTTAAGTGATGGTTCAAGATCAAACTACTTTTCTTCAGACTCCCGGTCCAGTGCCCTTCACACTGGCCTTCACAGTTGTGGACCTTGGCTGAGAAACTGTTTGTTCTCAGTTGTTTACTTTATACCCATACTCCATAGAGCTAGCCTTTATAGGAGCACCCGTGTTATTTCACTGGTTCTCTTGACAGGCACCCTGCTGTTTTCACAGGCAGTTCATCTGCTCTAGTTGAGAATGTGTCTTTATTTCCTGTGTATGACTAATACATCTTCAGCCAATTCTAATAATAGGCACTTTGGAACCAAATACTGTTAAGGTTTTGGAACCAAATGGTGACATTTCGAAGGACCTGAAACAGGCTAGAATGTTAGCCTAATTCTTGAATCCAATCAAAATAAATTTTCATTGAGTTTGCCTTCTAATGCTCACTCAGTGTCATTTCTTCATGTCCTAAGTCCAATGGAAGGGAGGGGAGGTGTCCAGCGTTCTATGAACCTATTGATTCAGTGGCCTTAGTAAATAAACAGCTCATCCACATGAATTCTAGTGAGGACAGTCAAGTTTTCCAGGGATAAGTCTAAGAAGAAAGAGGGTAATGGAATGTCAGAAATGAAAAGCTATGGGAAGTAGTAGAGTTTAAAAATGCCAAGAGAATAAACTTTTGTTTTTCTACCAATAAGAATAGCATGTTCTGTAAGTAAATGTCATTTTTGTCCTATAAATAATTTACAGGAATAACAAAACAGTAATAGCATCACATCAGGTATAATGTGTCTCTTGTTCATGAAACTGAACCAGGCATTGTATTAAATTCCTTTGAGGGGGAGGCTTATTTCTCCAGTTATTTGCTAATAGAGATAAGTGAATGCAGACATTTTAATTCAGTTTGACCTAGGGGTAGGAATGTTTGGTGCTCTGGTGGGGTGGGGACAAGGGTAAATGAGACATATATGACCTTTAAGTGGTTTGTAATGCAGTAGAAGAGAGAGGACTGCATACAAAGGAGGCAAAGTGTCGCAGGAGAGGTAACACTGTGGAAGTTTAGTAATGAAGGAAGATTTCCAGTGGAGAAAAAAGGGAAAAGGGAAAACAAATTTAGAGGCTTAATATTGTTTATAGGTGCATCAGTTAGCTATTTCCACTGTGTAACTCAATACTGAGTGTCTTAAAGCGATAATGATTTATATTAACTCCTGTGTCTGTGTGTCTGCTAGGCTGGGCGGGGCCCCCGACTGCTGGTTAGGTTCATGTATCTCTTGTCCTCCAAGATCTAGCAGAAACCAAGATACATTCTTCTCATGGTGAAAGTCGGAATACAAGTCATAGCTCAAGCCTCTTCTCTGATCACATCTCTTCACATCCCATTGGCCAAATAAAGCCTCTGTCAAAGGAATGTGGAAATACACTCCTGCCTGAAACGGAAGTGGGAAGAGAGAGGTCAGATCTTTCCTGAGTGACAGTCTAACCTGCCTCATTGTGGGATAGAGGGTTATTTTGTGTGACTAGGGAACTGGTTGAGAAGTAGCAGGATTTAGGTCCTAAAAGGGACATGAGGTTTGCAGGGGAGAGAAAAATATCACAAAGACTAGTGTGGAGTGAGTTCTTCCAGCAGGTCAATGTCCACAGGATGGTCAAGGGAATTAAGAATACTTGTTCAAACACATTTACTCAGTGGGATGATTTTGATATCTTTTGAGAAAACAGGTTTAGTAGAAGAATAAAAGAAGCAACCAGATTATAAAGAGAGCCATGTAGAGGCACTTAGTATCAAAATGTATTTTTTTTTTTAAGACAAAGAGGGCATGGGAGAAGAGAGGGTTTGAAATGAGAGCGAGTAAGAGTGAGACAAACACACGTGCCATGAGGGCTTATACTCAAAGCAGGTGGCTCTGGGGTTATTTGGTGTCCCATGATAACGAGTCATCGAGGGAGGAAACAGAGCTGTCATTCTTGCCTTTCACTGAATACAAGATATTTTGTAAGATAATAAGCCAAGATTAATGAGCAAGGCAGTTCCCTTCCCCAGTGCCTTTGTCATATTGCACTTGTAAACGTGACATATTGGAGGGGTGCACGAAATTCTTGAATCTTAAGAAGATCACCTCTACAAGTTAATATGCTCAAGGGACCTGATTTTCAAACATTAGGTGGGGACACAATATTTACCTGGAACTTACTAACACAGTCACTCACTTGAATTGTTAATTAATGTTTAATTGTTTTAATTGCCCACACCTGCAGAAATTTCCTCCCATAAGAAAGGAGACCTAGTTTCAACCCTGGATGATTGGAGTTGGTATTTTCTTCCATGAGTAATAAGTATTTGCAAGTGTTATTCCCTGGGATTTAGTGATATAATGCCGTCATCCACTGAGTGTCTACTGACCGTGAGCTCAGCAATGGGCATGTTGGTATGGGCTCCAAATAGGACACATTGGTATGGGGGTGGTTGAATCTCTCCCCTCAATTCCGACTAGTCTGTCTGGGAAGAGAAGGCCTGTGTAACTGAAATCATGAGTAACAAAATACCTTCTGCTACCGCAGAAAGGTAGCCTGCGTGCTGTCAGTGCAGGGTGATAGGACAGAAGGTGTAGAGCAGTATATGCTGAAAGGGGTAAGAACATGAACTGGAGATTGTGTGGGTTTGGATCCTGGTTCAGCCACTTACTATTCCTGTGACGCTGGGCAAGTCACTTGACCTTTTTATTTCTCTGTGTCTCCATGTTTTAAATAGGGTTGATAGTATTGGCTACCTCAAAGAGTTATTGAAAAGATGAAGTAAATTAATATATGTTTGTCTGCAACCTGGGGAGCTTCCCGTAAGTGGAAAGCAGGGAGAGACTGAAAAAGAGGCACATTGTTCCTCATTGGCAGGTGGCAGATCTAACAAACAAGGAAACTCACGTGAGAGGCTTGTCTTGGCAGCTGTAAGATAAGTAAATCTTCACACCCGCCTGCTGGAGTCTTGCAAATCTGTGTGGAGGCTTGAACTGGGTTTAGTCACATATACCGTCCAGATGGTCTAATGACAATGTACTCTCTCAGGATTGTCTTTGGGGCATCTTCTAGCATGGGAAAGGCAAGCAGAATGCAGATTCCGGGGGTGGGAGGGGGCAAGGAGCCTCTGATTGCCTGGGTCCAGCTGTCAGAGAAACCGGAGGCGATGCCCTCTCGATGACCTCCTCCAACATGATATAAAATGCATCAATCAGTACCTAGCACATAAGCACGCACATAAACTCTTAGCTGTTCTGTTTTTTTTGTGGCTGTCAGCTTGGATTGTATTTTGTTTTGTTACGAAAGTGGTATAGTCCCCTCACTGGCTCCTCTTTCCTCCCTTCTTGCAGGATGGGCTTCTGAGTATTAAGTAGACATCTTCCGTAAGTTTCCCCCAGCAACATGGTTCTGGGTCGACTAGATAATTGAGTAGAGGTGGGGTAAGATGGAGGTCTAGGGTTGAGGGAGGGCTGTCCTTGGAGGTATAGGTTACATGAGAAGAATGTTCAGGGCTTTCAGCTTTTGCTTATTTCCTGTTGCTCAGAGGCAGTAGGACAGGCTTTGGGGATAATCCTTTATTTATTCCTTCAGAGCCTATTGATTGGGCAAATGGTGATGGGCCACAGGGGACCTGGCTTTAGGTCATAACTCCACTGCCTCCTGGCTGAGTAGTCTTGAACAAGTCACTCCAGTTTTGTATGCCTCAGTTTTTACTTCTGTGAAATAGGAGTTCTTCTTCCTTCACAGGATTAAATATCTGAAGAGTACTTGCCAAAACCACAACACACAATGAGTAACTAAAGCTGTGTCCTTTAGCTGATAAAGGATGGTTTATAACTCCACCTACTGGTTTTCTCACTTTGGGCAAGTTACTTGTTTTAGGTATATCTCAAATTCCACATCATTAAAACAGGGTGATAGTAGTCCTTATCTATATGGCTCTTGTGAAAATCAAATAAGGTCTGTACCTGAAGTCCTTGGGACAGTGTCTGGGGCAGAGAAGTGGTGCATTGTGTGAGCTGCTGCAGCCTCTGCCTCCTTCATTGTCGATTACCGTGCTTGTGAAGGCGGTGGTGGCTTTACTTGCAAGGCAGAAAAGGTGAGCTGTATGGAAGACACAGACAGCTCTCTGGGAGGGCTTAGAAAAATCCAGGGTTATGAGGAATCCAGGTTCACTTTGTTTTTTTGGGTCAGGTTTAAGGCTTTAATATTGTACTTTGCTTATTTTCCCTGACTATTGAGTCATGGTCATTGGTATGCAAGAAATTGCTTTCTTTCCTCTCAGCACACTTTTTTTTTTTAAGTGGGCCAATTTATTTATTATTTTTTAAATAATTACTTTATTGTTGTTCAATTACAGTTATTTGCATCCTCTCCCTTCCCCTCCTCCCTCCCCCTCCAACCCCACCCCCTTCCCCAGCCTCCTTCCTCTCCCTTGGTTCCATCCACGTGCCCTCCATAGTGATTCCTGAAAACCCTTCTCCCCTTGTCCCCTTCCCCCTCCCCCCTGGCTATTGTTAGACTGTTCTTAATTTCAGTGTCTCTGGTTATGTTCTGCTTGCTTTCTGCTTTTGTTGATTATGATCCAGTCAAAGGTGAGACAATATGGTATCTGTCCCTCACCACCTGGCTTACTTCACTTAGCATAATGCTCTCCAGTTCCATCCATGCACACGTTTTTAAGCACTTCTTTAGCTATGTCTCCTTTTGTCCCCATCTCAACTGCAGTGGCTAAGTGGATAGAAACAGGCTTCGTGGAAATCTGCTCAGTAAGCCTGAGCTCTGTGCCAGGGAAGAACAACGCAGACCCTGGCACTTGGGTCTTTCGTGTTTTCTGACTTTATGTTGCGTAGTTGCGTAGTTGCATAGTCTGGGTTGGTTTTGGTTGCTGGACCAACAACATAAGTGTTTAGAGAGAATGTGCAAACCCTCCCCACCCCCCAAGAAAGACAGAAGGTGCAATGCTCATGAAAATGTCTGATGGATGGAGGACCAAGAAGCAAAGGAAAACTGTTTCCTGTCTTGTTCTTCCATCAGGCTGTGGGAGCTGATTTTCAGGCCAGGGTGCCTTTGGCTGGTATAAACTTCCAACCAGTTTGGAAGATCTTGCTTGCAAATTCATTACTCTCCTAGTAGAAAATGTCTTCACCTGCCTTGTTAGGAACGTACCACAAGAACAACCATTTTTAACCTCTTCCCAATATAAGAAATCAGTGAAGTCCAACCTCCACACTACCGTCCCCACTCCCTTAGCCCTCTCTCAAGAATGGTGTGCCCTGAGGGGAGTCAGGAAAACCACTGCTGTCAAATATCAGAGGTTCTCCAATTTTGGTGAGCATCATAACTGCCCAGGAGCCTGATTAAAACACAGTCTGGAAGGTCCCCCAAGATCCTGATTTAGTGGGTCTGCATGCCACCTGGGTGCTGTGTGGGGAGCCACATTTATGAGAGATATTGATGTTGGTAGTCCCAGGAGCCCCACACCTTGAGAAGTGTTATACTAAGGATTAAATCTTTCTTACACCTAACCTACCTGCGGATCTCCTTGGCAGCTGCTCGTATGCAGAGTGAGAAGTTTGAGAAATGTTCTAGGGTAATGGCATTTAAAGAGTGTAAAGCTCTGAGTTTCTACAAGTAAGGGACTATTGCCCACGGAGCCATTTAGGGTGGAAGCAAAGGGGGCTGGCCTGCCAAACCAGGTCCTGCACCTTGGCTTCCTGCTGCTAAAGTCAACAAACTCAGTTTTGATTTTTATCTTTTGCATGTGTGTTATTCGTCTCCATTGATGATTTGGTTTAAATTAAAAGATTTCAAAGCCTTGTTATATACTAGGGTTAGGGGATAACAAAATGAACAGGGCAGACATGGTCCCTGTTGTCCTGGAGTTTGCTATAGAGGGCAGACAGACAGACTGGTAGGCAATGCTTATACAAAATAATGTCAGGTTGAAAGGGGGCCCTGTGGCTTAGCTGGTCAAAGCGCCTGTCTAGCAAAATAATGTCAGGTGTTGGTTGGCACTAAGAAAAATCTAGATGGGGTAGGAAAGAAAATAATTGGAGGGACACATTATAAGTAGTTTGGTCAGGAAGGGCCTGACTCTAGAGAGGCTAAAAGGTTGCATTTGGAAGAGTGAGGAACCATCAGGCACGCCGAGTGTGGAAACTGAGTCATCCGAGTGAAGGCGAGGGTCAACACAAAACCTCAGAAGTGGGGAGATGCTTGTCCTGGTAAAGGAATGGACACATCAGAAAAAGGTGGTGCCATCCATGCTGGCCACATATGTAGTTTTAACTTTTCTAGGAGACACAATAAAAAGGAGCATGTGAAATAATTTCAATAATGTATTTTACTGAACCCCATATATCCAAAACAGTATCATTTAAACATATAATCAATGAAAAACATTACTAATGGAATTCTTCTATATGGTTTTTTTCTTGTACTAAATCTTTGAAATCTGGTCTGCATATTGCACTTCCAGTATATTCCCAGCTGGGCTGTAGCCACAATTCACACGTCTAGTAGCTCCATGGGGCCAGCGGCTACTCCACTGGACAGAGCAGAACTTGGTAAGCAAGGAAAAGAGTAGAATGGCTGAAACCAGAAATAAAGGAAGTAACAAATGAGAAAGGACATTATAGACCATGATGAAGTCTATACGAAGTTTGATAAGAAGTTTCTCTTATAAAGAGAACCCCAAAAACACTTTGCAAACTGTAACTAGTCTTCAAATTGTCATGTTGATGGACCTGTTAGAATTCCTCCCCTTTCCTACTTAGCAGACGGCACACAGCTGAAGGGTCTAGCTGAATCTTTTGAGGATAAGAATACCATCTTTTAACAAATTCAAAGAAAGCTTTAAAGAATTAAAATCCCCACAGAGTAAAATTAGGTAGTAAAGGCCATGTAACCCTGCTGTGATGTTTTTGGTCTCACTGACTGTATGCGTCTGTTGAGCAGAGGCATGCTGCCTTTAGCCTGCAGGGTACTTGCTCTGCTCGTATCTCACCTCTAAACGCAGCCAAGCAGTTGGAGCCCACTACTGCCATCCCGGAAGTACCTGAACATGGGCATCTAATGAACATGCCAGAAGCCCCCACCTTTGACCCACATGCTATAGGACACAAGGATACATGTGCCAGTTCTTATAGCTGCTTCAGGGATCAGGTAGCTCCAAATAATCTTAGTGATGAAAGCTATGCAGTAATCATGATCTTGTTTCACTTCATGTCATCATTCAGCAGAAGTCTAGCACGCTGTAGGAGATCAGTATTTGTTGAAAGAATCAGTGGATGAAGGAGCAACTCTTTACTGGGCACCAACAATATACCAGGTGCTGTTAAAAGCTGGTGATACAATGACTAGTAATGTAGAGATAGACACATTCCACACCTACCTTATAATTTATGAGATTAGCTACTTTAGAACCCCTGGAGAGCTTTCAATAATATGAATATTTATTCCTCCCTGCCTGGGTGGGCCAGTCCTTGAATGAGGCATCAGAACCAGTGACTCTCCCTCGTAATTCTGGGTCCAGTGTCATGGAGAGGGACACCAAGCTGGACTTTACGAAACAGCATCATCATCACCTTGTGGAGTTGGGGGATTGGCGGTGATAGGAGCAATGGAAGCATTGAAGTGAGACCCCCTGAGCCAGCTCAGAAGACTGTCTGGTAGAGGTGACATCTAAACTGTGAACTAAAGGACAAGAACAAGTTGGGTGAATAAAAAGCACAGGGAAAAATGTGTCCATCCAACAAAAGGGATTTTTATATCATACATTTATATTGTCTTGCTTCTACATTTTAATCATCTCCCTCCTAGGACACGGTGTATGTGAACGTGTTTGGGAAGGTATAAACCCCTCTGTGAATGTCAAGTGTTACTACATTATGGATTCCACTTGTGGGAACCTAAGTTGGTTGATGAATGAGGAGGATGGATGAATGTTTGACAGGCAGGGAATGAGCCGTGTGGCACAGAATGTCTCTGAGAAGGAACTTCAGTGGAACCAGAGGAAATCTCTCCCTCAGCCACAGGGTCCAGAATGATGTAGTTAATTGAATTATTTAATAGGAAAATAATGGTTAATCTGAAAATCATTCTAAAACACACATACCTTTTTGACCGACTGGACTGAAACTCGGTAAGGGCCCAGTCCTTACTTGTCTTTTTCCTGGCTGGGAGCATGTGTTACATAATGCTCATGCTCAATGAGTACATGCTGTCAAAATGAGTGATCGACGTGGGATGGCGACATTAGAGATGTTAGCTTGAAATGATTCAGCATTTTGTTATGAATTGTAGCAGGTTGGAATAAAGCTATACAAACTTCCTTGGAAGTATTTTGCTGTCATTTTGGACTACATGTATCTTGTTACAACACAATTAACACATAACTACTTTTCATTATATAAAAAAATTATTTCAAATTCCATAATATAAAACATTAAAATCCCCCATTTACCTGTCCCTCCACAGGGGTTGCCACTCTCAGAAGATTGGTGTACATCCTTCTAAGACATGTTCTGTCCCTTAACACACACACACACACACACACACACACACACAGAGCATACATACATTTGAGAAGCACACTAACAGGGTGACATTGTATATATCATTGTGTTTCCATTTTTGCCTTTAAGGATATGTTTTGGAAATACAGTAAGTCCTCACTTAATGCTGTTGATAAGTCCTTGGAAACTGTGACTTTAAGTAAAATGAGGGATAACAAAATCAGTTTTACCATAGACTAATTGTTATAAACAAGAGTTACGTTTCTACAGCATTTCAGCAATGTTACGACAAAAGGATGTTCAACAAAAAGGCATTATTTGAAGATCTGCTGTATGTCTTGTTAGGACGTGTATAAGGCTCCATTCTTTTAATGACTTCATAGCACTTCATGTATGGAAGCACCATAATTTATTTTGCTATTCCTATGTGACAGTAATTTAGAAACAGTATTGCAATACACATCCTTGTACACGTACTTTATAAACACTAATGTAATTATTTAGTGTGGATAATTGGGACTTTTGAATTTTTTAAAAACAGCATTTCTACTATCCAATCATTTCCCTGTTTTTACTAACAATAAGGTATAGAAAAAGTTGTTTTTCATGAAACATTTTCAGTTGGCAGCTTATTTGAACATTTAATTGTGAAGTTTAAACGTATTGTGGAATTAAGTATTTCATCTGGTTTCTAAATGTGTTTTGGAGCATTGGCTACTTTGTGTCCCTTGCACTAGGGAACGGTGCCAGCCAAGGATGCCATGCTCTGCTGCCATGTGTGTTCCTCCCACGGCCCCACCATTCACACAGTAATCCTAGCAAGAGCACCCCCTCGACTTGAATAGCGCACACAACCCACACAACCATATAGGGCCACCTTATGTCTCAAGTGTTCCACTGTCACTATTATTATTCTTTTCCTATTGTCAAGATCTCCAGCTTAATGCTGAGTACTTTGGATGCAGAGTCAGGATCAGTCACACTGTGCTGTTGAGAATAGGTTAGATATATGTCCCTTCAGGAAAGCAAACAACATTTAAGCTTGGGAATAGATGCTGGGACCTATTGATAAATGTCCGTTTGAAGGAACAAATGAATGAATGGAAGTAAAACAACTGTAGCTAAACTTGTGGTTCCTCAGACCATTTTTTACATCAATTATTGCCCTTAATGTGTTGACCTGAACCTGCTGCCACTGTTAGGTGCGGGCAAGAATATGCTGGTTTAATTGGGACATTTGTCTAGAAAACAAGCTCTAACAGGGTATTTGATGATGAAATGGGGCTGTCAGGTAGAAATCCCCACAGCCTGCATGCAACACTGGAGCTTTCGTGTTAACTGGAAGAAGAAAAGTGAGGAGCTGCTGTACAAGTGACTGTAGCAAGATGCGAGGTCTTCCCAGATCAATACCCACCAAACAACAAAGGCAATTGATAAGCTAAGCTGTGATGAGCCAGATAGTACCTGTGGGCTCTCTTGACAAATGCAACTAACAAGTGCTTTATAATGTACATCATGTAAGGAAAAAATCAAAGAAGAAATAGAGGGTTCTTTACTTTGCTCAGTTAAAGTATAGAGTTTTGACTGCCCATCTATTTTAGTAAGATTATCTTTCTTTAGAAAAAAGAAAGTACATTCATTCATAGTGAGGTTCTTGCCGTGTGTGTGTATCCTTTTTCATTCACCAACTAATATTTATTGAGAGGCCGCCATAGTGCTAGGCCATGGGATATATATATATTTCCATGTCTATATAGTAAAATGTACCCATACAAATTAGATATTTTCCCTTATATAAATCTGATCTTTACCATCACAACCTTAGTACTGAATTACTTGAACAGATGATTAGAGACTCAAAGTCATGGACAGATTTTTGCCAGGGTTGGGTGCTTTTAGCTCTTGGACCTTTTCTTAAGCTGTGTTTATTGGTGATGGCTTATTGGATAAGCTGGCCAACAGTTCCTGTTATAGCATTATAGCACTTAATGACAGTTTTTAAAGTATCTACAACTGTGATAGGCACTGTCAACCCTGAGAAGAATATACCGCCAGAAAGGACTCCTCATAGTTAATTGGGCTCAAATTGATCACAGTCTACCAGCTGTTGGTTTGCAGTGGTCCCTCATGCATGCTGCATTTCAGGAAAAAGTCCCAACCTTGGCTACCAAGCCTCCTGCACTATTCTCCTGCCTCCGGAGTCCACTCTTATAAGAAAGCTCCTAGGGTCGAAATTTAGCCAATTAGGACTAAGACTTTCACATCCAATCAGAACTGTGTAACTATATCCTCATTTACATCAGAGCAGCTTCATTCTGACCATTCAAGACAGTGCTTTATGGCTCAATCAGACTGTGAGGATTTGGATTCCTCATTTGCATGAGAACAGACCAATCAGGGATGGGGTGAGCAATATTTCCTATATGAGCTGGCTTCACCTCTGCCTCATCAGAGTACACTTTCCGTCTCCATTGAAGACTGTGTTTCTGTGGCTGAAATGACAAGATTAGAGCTTGAACTTTAACACCAAGGCCACTTCACCGGGCCACCTCACTCTGGTTGTTTTACAGCCATGCTCTTCCACTGCTGTGCTGTGTCCTAATTCAGCTGTATCACAGCAGAGCTCTTTCACAGACGTGCCGTTTTTCAACTGAGCTGTTTGTACTGAAAAATGTTTCTCTCCTTTCACTACACTTCAAATTGGGGACTCCTGTTGGCTTTGATTTGGAGACGATAACCTTTGGTTGGCAGCACTGAAAGTGACTAGGAAAAAAATCATATAAAACACTGTCGGTACCCATAGGTGTATAATCAGGTTGAGGAGTAAAATCAGACCTACAACAGTTAATTGGCAGTACAAGGTGGCAAATGATTCTGTGACCAAAGGCATTTTAAGAGAGAGGGAGACTGATAGGATAAAAAAGTTTAAATCTCTATCTTGTTGTCTCTATGTTTCAAACACACAATATTATTATTATTAGTCATAGTGTTATTATTGCTTATATCTCATCTAATACTTGTCAAAAAAAAATACCGTATTGCCAGAGAATTGATCCTGTATTCTAGATGTCAGTGGGGACCCACTTGCCCTATGGAGATGTAACTTTAATGGACTTGAGCCCCCAATTCCACAGTTCATGAGAAGTTAGAGTTCTTTCTCCCTTTTTGTGAATTTCTCTGTCTTAAAGTATTTTGACCGACTCAATATGATATACAACTTATCCACATTTATCTATCATATTCTCTTTGTGGAATTTTTTAAAACTTAGTGACAAACTGCAAGAGATAATAAATTACTTGCTCAGCCTTCCTCACATCCTTGTTTCTGTGGAAAAGTTTTGCTTCCTTCTGCGAAGCCTCAGTGTCCCCCAGCACCCACGTCCTACACCTTTCCGCTCTGAGGTGGTGTAAAAGGCTTGCCTTTCAAGAAAATATGGTATGTTCTCCCCAAGAAAAATGTAAAGCCAAAATATAAAAGCTCCACCTCCATATCATTACAATCTCATTCCTTTAATCACGTTAGAAGCATCTCTCTTACAAAGAACTCTTCTTAAGCTGTTTTTCTGTTTGTTTTTGTCTCTGTTTTAATTGGTTGTTATTCGGCTAAAAGGATTACGAGGGGAAGATCTTCTCAGGATAAACCCAGCACTTAAATAAAAGAAAAGGTATGATCTGGGGTTAAATTCAGGGCCCATCATTTATTCACTGTGGAACATGAACAACTTAACTTTTCAGCTGTTTTTTTCTTCAGTAATCTAAAGGGGGTAATTCTTGATGAATTGTTTTGAACTTTGGAAATCCTAAATGTCAGGCATGTAGCCCAGGGCTTAGAAAGTAGGAGGTGCTCAGAAAATGGCAATGTTAGGGCTGGAACTAGAACTCACTTCCATATCAGTGTCATTGCATCTTATGTTACCCATTTTGTTAATTCCATAGTGTGTAATACACACACATTCTCATTGTTCACTATTTCACTGCTTCCTTTTCTTAACCCCGTGGTGAAATATCTCAGGAGAAGACCATGTCCAATTTTCTATTTGGTTGTTGAGAACACATTAGGTACTCAGTCTGTACTTATTGTTTGGTATTTTATTGATTGGTAATCTTTTAGACATCTGAAAATTCTTCTTCCTTCTACATTCATGGTAAAAATCTAAGGATTCTGAAATTAACTGCGTTAGAAAACGTATGATTTCTTCCCTGCCTGCCTTAGCTTTGAGTCAGATTTCTGTGTCTTGATATGAGATATATCTGCATTTTTTTTTCTTCTAAGGATAAATCAATCTTTTTCTTGCTCTTTCCAAATTTCCTTTTGTAAGTCTTTCTTTCTCTGTCTCTTGCACATGTGAATTTTCTCCTGTTCTTTGGTTTAAAATTCATCTCTGGTGTCATATATGCCCTTATTTCTATGTGATTCTCCTGTCTGCTTTCTCTCCAGATGATATATTCACCTTATTTAAAGAAAACATCATTTGTTTTCTTGCATCTGATCTGAATAACAGTGAAATGTTTGTTTAAAATTAATGCTTTGAGCAAAGGACCCTTTCTGTTTACTTGCCTTGCAATATTTTAATATTTAACATGCTATGATGTAAAACTTGTGGAAGAAAAATATCCTGGTGTGATCTGGTTGCCTAACAATTTACATTCAGCTGCAATGTTTTATTTGCTATAATTGCTCACTGGCAAAACAGGAAATCGAAATGCAAAAATAGAAAATGTTCTCCATTTGCATTTTGTTTTGGAATGTGAAAAATTGTCCATTCTTAAAGAGAGAGAGAGAGAGAGAGAGAAAGAGAGAGAGAGAGAGAAAGAATACAAAGCAAAACCAGCTTCATTGGATGCCTATCTCTACAAACTGACTCTTCAGCTCTTCAGTGGTGGGGTTCAAACCAGAGCGGAAACTGCAGGCTTTCAGAGAGAGTTTTGTGAAGAGGCTGTGTGATGTGGACTTAAGGTTGGAGGGCAGGGCCTGGGACCATCATGCTTTATCTCTTACTTAGACTCTCCTGAGACTTTGCATAGGCTCTTTCTCTGCACGGCCTCTACACATCTGCTCTTAAATCATTGAAGTTTCCTAGATGAAAGGTAGGCATCCCCTGGACTCTGGTAGAATGTTCAACTCTGGTACTCTTCTCCATCCAATTATTTACACTCTTGAAAGCGTCAGGTCTCAGTGGGATTGTGGGTGAGTGGAGCCAGCACTTAGGTGTTGTATGTACCAAGCAATAGCTTGCCCTTGGCTTCCACCATACTGAGAAAGCCTTCCCTAGATTTAGAGGTAGAAGCTCCTATAATTCCAGATGTTAGATCCTCAGCTGCAGTTTGAAAAATGTTTCTGAGATTCTGAATAAGATTGCCACAACACATTTTTCCAAGGAGTAACTGATAGAAGAAATCAAAACAAGATTTTTTTTATGATTAAAATCAACAAGTATTCTCCAGTTTAAAAAAACATTAGAAAAGAATTGGCTTGTATCATAAGGGGTATAAAAAGTAATATCATATTTTTTAAATCAGAAAATGACTAAGACAACCATGTATTGATTTCTTATAATTCAAAATCTCATTTTTGTGCCCAATAAGCTACTTTTCCCCAAATATGCAGCAGTTTTTATGTTATTTATTCAAAGTAGGTAATATGCATTATAGGAGAAACTATCTGAAACTGTTTACCAAGAGCAGTTATATACATTCCAATACTCCTGACATATAAAGCAGTTAATGCAAAGAATTAATTATTAAATAAACCATGTATTGGCAGGATTTAGGGAATGATCTTAGAGAAAAAGACAGTGTTATGTGATGTATATTTAAAAAGATAGTTTTTTTCTAGGCAATCAATAACACAGGGCTTAGTGATCCTCAGTCCCCAAGTATCGATTCTGTGATCTAAATTCATTTTAATTTGATTTTTAGATAACTAGAAGATTGTTTTTTGAGTTGAAGAATTTCTTTTTTATATATATAACATGAGAATGGATTTCAACAGTTTATTTTTTATTACTAATTATAATTCCCATCATGCTCTTTATTTTTATTTATGGCTTAAACAAGTTATGGAGAGGTTCCTCAGGGTTAAATTTTTCTTTTTACATTCTTTCATATGGCCATATAAATTTAAGTATTTCTTTTTATATACTTTAATATTGCCATATTTATACCAATAATAAGAAGTTGGATGACTACCCACTTTTCTACATGCATCTGGGCATGTTATCTCCCTAAGCACAGAAAGCTCATGAGGCATAGTAAAATGCCTGTGTATTGAAATTGCTCTCTGTGGATGATACGTTATATGGCCACCCTACCTACGGAGGCCCTGTTGAAGTTTCACTATTTTAGATTTAAGGAATAGACACTAAAGTTTTATGAAGGGAAGAAAGATTTATTGCAACTCTGCAGGGAGTCTTGCAGCACTGGCCTAAGAAAGCAACAGGAACTAAGGAAGCTCTAGGCCACCCTTACTCATGAACTTCATGATCACAGAAAAATCTCTTCTATTTTCTACTTTTTGGCTACTTAGATTTCCTTATTTACCTGGGCTCTTATACCATCAGGAAGTCAGCTTGCTCTTGGCCATCAAGGTCTGTCTGTATCATAACCTCTCCACCTTAGGCTCTTGCCACTTGTTCTATGTTTCCCAATTCGCATTTATAAGAGCAATTAAAAATATTTTGTGGTATGTTATTAACTTTTCTGTGTCTTTTTTTTGAAAGGGCTTTACAAATAAATCATGTTATTTATCCCTCTTTTACCTGGAAACATCCTCAGCATCCTTCTTAAGACAATGTTCTTACAAGCCACTATCAGTGGATTAGAGTTAGCATGCCTGGACTCAATGATCTGTTATGTCTCTTCGCCACTAACAAGAGGTAGTTCTAAGACAGAGCTCTGTAATAAACCTGCTGTGATTTCTTTAAAATGAAAGGAAATATTATCATTTCTATGATGGTAAAATATATATAACATAAAATTTAACATCTTAACTATTTTAAGTGTACCATTCACTTAATGATGTTGAATGCATTTCACGTTGCTGTGCAGCCATCACCATTATTCATGTCCAGACACCTGTACCCATTAGACAGTACTTTCTTACTCCCTGCTCCCCACCGCCCAGCCACTGGTAGTTTCTATGGTACTTTCTGTGAATTTATTCTAGGTACCTCGTGTAAATGGAACCACACAATATTTGCCCTTTTGTGTCCTTTCAGCATAATGTTTTCAAGGTTCCACATTGTAACATGCATCACAATTTCATTTCTTTTTGGTGCTGAATAATATTTCTTTGTATGTATATATCACATTTGCTTTATTCAAGAAATAGAATTTTACACCAGGCTCTCAATGGCAGGAAATGTTGGCAGTGCAGCTTAGAGGTCTGGAAAGGCTCCAGAGCAGCAGATTAGGCAGGAATCCTATTCTAGATCCTTCTAGTATTCCACTGACTAGTGCTGTGACCTTGGCCATTTTTATTAACTCCTCTAAACCTCTTCTTTGTCATCTGCCATATGAACACCATGATAACTCTTAAAGGTTTGCTGTGAGCTTTATATGAAACAATTCATAGGAGGTGGCTGGCCTGGTACGTAGTAGGTATTCAGAAAGTGAATTCCACATTTCTCTTATCACCCATTCTCTCATTTCCAGAAACTCCTACCCATGACAAGAACGAAGAAGAATTGCAGGTCCACTTTGTCCTCCATTTTGCTTTCTGTGGCTT
>PVJI01014334.1:0-44517 GCA_004026765.1 Micronycteris hirsuta
GCACACCACCCCGTGCGTGATTCAGGCTCCGGGACGTTCTGGAAGAGGCAGCACGGTCAGGAGACGGGTGTGTGCTGGGGTTCGAAGCAAGGGGCATGAGTGGGGGACCCCAGAGGGTGTCTGAAGGAGGGACAGTCCTCTGTGCAGCACCAGGATGGACACCAGAGGCCTTCACACACCTGCGCACAGCCATGGAGCGTGCAGAACCGGCAGTGGGGTGTCAATGCAAGCACACCCCTCATCGCAGCTGCTTCTCCGAGGCCAGGACGTCGGTGCTGAGGGGGCCGTGGGGTCTCCGCACCTGCCTCGCAGCTGCAGGCAAACCTATGACTGTGCTGCCCAGTAAGTCATGTGGAAGGCAGTCAGCGCTGTTCCAGAAACGTGCCACGTGGAGGCCGCCCCAAGTGCGTCAGCTCCCCTCGCTTCTGTCGGACCTTCGGCCTCACGTGCTTCCTTTTCCAAAGTTGAACACGGTTGACTCAGAGGCTCCCCTGCAGTCCAGACGGGGCGGCCGCACCCTCGCTGCCACAGAAGCAGGGCTGTGAGCTTTCACACGTGTTTCCGGTTTACATCTCCCGTGCTCCCACTGCACGGTGCATTGATGCTCATTTCACTGACACGTGGCCACCGGCATCGAGCCCACGCGAGCTAACCACAGGGCGTGGTGCCTGTGACGTGTGCCCAGAGGTGACGGCCGCGCATCAGCCCGTGCATGGAGTCTGCGGTCGGCAGTTCAGAAGGCCGTTTCACCCAGAGCTCGGCGACCCTGAGCCTGGGAGGCCTAGATAGAGACGAGCCCGCTCAGGGACACCGCATTAGTGTATGACGCGTTCGTAATGACCTGCTGACAGGCTGGAACATAAAAAAGATGGATAATTTACAGAGAAAGTCGATCAATAAATGAACTGTCCCTAACCAGCTCGGGAGCTGGGGTGACGTTCCATGGTCCCGTCAGCAGTGTGCAGGAGAGGGCGGGGCCCTGCCGTCCCCCACGTGGCACCCGGGCCACCGGACGGCATCATCTTCACTTCGACCAGACGCCCACGTCCACACGCATTTGGGCGCCGCTTCAATCCGTGACATGGAGCAACTCAGTCCGCTGGCGGGACGGCTGCGCGGGGACAGTGCCGCGTCACCGAGCGCCTGACAGCTGGCGCTCGGGAGACAGCCCTGTCAGAGAATCGGAGACTTCCCCGTGCACCAGCGAAATTAACTTCTGTTCGCCTGACATTTCCCACAATCAATACTCACAGGGTCCTTGTCTCCAGGATCAAAATTCATAAATCAAAAGCAGAAAGCATGAAATAAGGTATTTGATAAATCCATTACCGGCAGGGCAGCGGGCTCCTGGCAGACTGTCCACCGCAGCTGGAGCGAGCACACACGGCCCCGGACCGGCTGCGGGCGCGGGGCTTTGCCCAGGCGCTTCCATGCGGAGGGCACCGCGCTCACCAAGACGGCGTTTGCTCCAAAGAGCAATTTAATCCGCGCTCTCTGTCTGGGGCTCCACCCGGACGGCGGACACGCGTGTGGCCAGGCTGCTCTCCGAAGGCAGGGGCAGCTGGCGTGGTTTTGCTGGACGCGAGTGCCCATCGGAGAACTGACTTCTTCGTCATCACAGGCAGAAAACAACGGAGTGTGTGCGTCTATGTGTACACGCATGCATGTGCGTGCCCATGCACGCGCATACATGTGTTGTGTGTGCATCACTCACACCATGCACACATGCGTGTTGCACCCCATGCACCGCACATGTGTGCACTCTGCATGTATTACATATATGGTATGCATGTGTGCACCGTGCGTATCCACATGTACACACACGTGCACTGTGCGCTGTGCGCATGCACTGCATGTGCTGTGTGCATGTGCATGCTGTGTGCACATATCCACATGTGTGTGCATGTGTATGCATTTTGCACGCTGAGTGTGCACACAGGCATGCATCCCTCAGCCCTCCATGACCTCCCCGGGGCCCAGCATGCATGGGGGTCCAGGCGCTCCATGGGCAGACCTCATCTCTCCACAGGAAACCAGGGAGGCTGTGTGCTAAGCTGCCGCAGGGCAGCCTGCTCTCCGTGACCGCGTGCCCCCTGCCTGGAGGCTAGCAGAGCTGGCTCACTGCTTTGGGCAGCACATTCTGTGACAGCGTCACCCCTCCGCAGGATGGTGGATCCCAGCCCTTCTTGTGCGCGTCAATGTGGGCAGCCAGCTGGCGTGGCCTCTCAGAGCAGAAGCTGCTTCGCCACTCGCGCTGGCCCGTCAGCCCAGCGCCGCGCAGACGGGCTCTTGTCTGAGCAGTAGCCACCAGCAGACTCTGTTTAGGACGCGGAAAGTTCTAGGTGCTGCGCGGAGCACACAGGTCACATGGAGCACTTGGTCCTCGTGGACGCTTACAGAGCAGCCCGCCTGCTGAATGGGGTGGCCCAGTGTCACATCACAACACCCTGGTCCGTCTGACACTCTGCTTCCAGTGGAGGACGTGGGGGACATGCCCCCATCTCCAGAGGAGAACTGGGGCCCCATGGATTCGGGATAATTTTCGTGGAATGCGACCTTCCATAGTCTAAGCCGCAAACATCTTCTCAAAATCCAGTGAGTGGAATTGTCGCCGATGCTAACCAGAGCTTCTGCCCAGGCCGCGCAGGGTACCCATCCTCGCTCTGGGGGCGGGTTGGCGGCAGGGGGGCTCTGTCTCCTCGGCCCACACCCTCTGGAGCTCGATGACCCCGGAGGTGGGAGAAGATCCGGGGAGGCAGGAGGTGTGTCCGTGGAAATGGCCCCACCTCCAGGAGGGAGCTGCTGATGGACCAGGGACGCGAGTTCTTCACCACACGTGGTGGGCCTGCTGCACTGAGCTCCGAGGGTGCAGAGCCCCTCACGGCTCCGCGTCCTGCGTTCCCCACCCGTCTTTCCAGTTCTCTTCAATATGCTATCGGTTGTTAATTCTCTGATGTAGATCCACGGAGAAGGGCTGGAGGCGGCCACAGGACACTGAGTTAAAATAGGAAGACTCCACACAGTGACCAGGCTCCCCTTCCGAAGAGGCCCCCGACTCCCCGCCCAGGGCCAGGGGCCGAGCCCCCTGCACTTGTGACCACACAGGCACCTGTCGTCGATCACTGCGTGACAAGCAGAGGGGTGGCAATTTGTCCTTCCAGAGATTCTCCTGCAAGCTCATTTCCTCACAGCTCATTTCAGATGATGATCCAGAGGAGAAACCTTCAACATTCGCTTAAACACTTGCAGACCTGAACGTCAGGCAGACACTTGAAGAATCTGCGTGTTTTGCTTTCCTACCACAGGCTGCAAAAATTTCTGGGTTGGTTTGTTTTTTAAAGTATAGAACAGGAGGCAGGGATGCTCTGTCCCTGCTTCGGCATTTATAACTAAGGTACTGCCTTTTTATTTTTCCTGGAATATTTGTGGACAAACGGACCTTCTGGGCCTGCCCCCGACGCGCCGACACCACGGAGAGCTGCCTTGGAGGACCCGGGAAATGCTTCTCAATCTTGCCGGGTAAATTAATTGCTAAATCACAATGCAATTTCTATGGAATTGCATTTGAATGCAAGATTAATGATGAACGAATTAATCAAGATTAATTTTATTATAATGAATACCAAAGGATCTAATGATGATTGGCTGCTCGTTCTTGAGAGTGGCCTCATGCATATTCACACTTCTGGCGCGTTCCTGGACGCGTCCCCACCCGGTGGCCTTCGCTCCTCGACAGGCACCTCGATGTGTCTTGTGGGAGAGGTCTCGGCGGCAGCTCCTCATTTAGGAATTAATTTCCGTGCTAGGCCTCCCGTCCCTGGAGGGGGTCCCCAGCTAATGACTTGTTGAGAAAATATATGAATTTTATATTTGGAAAATAAAGGCCCGACTGCGAGGAAGGCCTCTCTCCACTGCCATTTCTCTCATTCAATTAGGTTGACGTATTTAAGAAAATTAATTCAAAACGAAATGAGGTGATGTTTTGGAAAATGGCAGGCATTATTCCAATTTAAATTAGCAAGATGATAGTTTGCTTATAGTTTAAATCATCGCACTTAATGCATGTGGGTCTTAAACGCCTGCCTCGCAGCCCGACAGGTGAGGGTCAGGGCTCTCCCTGGCACGACTCTCTCTGTTCCCTGACCTGGCACCGGGCACCGGGCACGTGGGCGGGAGACATGCAGCAGGGGCTGGGGCTGTTTTTAGGAGGTGGGGAGAGATTTCTGCACCAACACGAGCCACAACTGCCTGGTGCTCTGCCTCGGGCTCGCGCGGCCCAGCCCCTGGGCTTGTGAGGCGAATAGGGCGTCACCTCGGGCCCCACGCAGGCCCCTCCTGCCACTCGGCCGCAGAGGCTCCCGGAGGCCGTGGTGGGAGTGTCGCCAAGCTCACACCGGGAGCCAGGACAGCACTGCCACCCTGCCCCAGGCGTCGCTGCTGCCCCTGGTCTTCGGGCCGGTCCTTGCTGTCTGCTCCTCTGCAGCTCCTCTCACGGCACGCAGCCTCCTGCTCGGAGACGCCCCTTCCAGATCGTCTCTTCTTCCAACTCCCCCAGAGCCCCCACCCACGAACGCGAGTCTGTCTGGGAACACCCCGTTCACTCGCAGGGGACTCACGGGCACCCTTTGCCTCCCAGTGGTGCCCAGTGCCACCCTCTTCTCCAGCCCTTCTTCCCCCTCTCCGTGTGCCCACTCGTGTCCCCTGTTCCCGGCCCCCAAATGGTCTCGTCACCATCCATGTGCCGGGGGAACGAGGGTCCTGAGAGAGGCCGGCCCCTGAGGGGCACCTGCACTAGCAGAGCCCAAGAGCTGGATGTCTCTGAACCCCCCCAGACAATGCGGTTCAGGACGCCCCCCAATACACTGTCTCTCGGACACCCCAGCTTTCCGAGGGGGCCAGCAGGTGTTCATGAGGTTCTCCCTGGTCACTGTGATTCTGCCAAAATTTAGCTTACGTTATTGGGATGTACATTTTTGTAATAGTTAGCAGGTTGACAGGTTTGTAAAACGTTAATTAATTTTTATACTTTAATAGTGCTATGATATTTTAAAATTATACAGCTGTTTTGGAAAATGGGGAGACCTCCAGGGATGCTAACGCCTTGCTTGCAAAATACTGATAACAGGTGCTGACCCGCACGACAGGCTCCGAGCCCCAGGACACGTCTGCTCAGGACCCCAGCACGACAGAGGCCTCCGCTGGAGACCTCACCCGAGGTCACGTTGACAGCCAGGATTCAGACCTGCCCTTTAAAGCATTCTTTGCTCTTCCTGCCACACCGACCGCCTCTTACGGAGATGCTACCGAGATACGTGACAAATAAGCTCCTGTGACCATCAGCGTTGACCGTCCCTGGCCGTACTGTCCACAAACCCTCGGTCTGCTGACTTCCCGGAGAGGAAACGAAGCTCTAATAAGCAAACCCCAGGGTTTCCTGTGTTCTTCCCCCGGCGGAGCCGTGGACAGCAGCGTGGGCGACACTAGTGTCTGGGCACTCTCGTCCGGCGACACTGCCAGGTTCCCCTCACCTCTATGCCTTTGCCAGGGAAGGACTCAGTGCCCACATCCTCAGCTGTCAGGGAGACGCCCTGGCTTCCCTAGGGCAGGGCTCCCCCAACAAACCCCGGAGGTGCTGACCTCTGCCCGTCCCCAGACCTGGGGCACTTGCCTACATGCTTTTTGGCGGGTGGGGGTGGGTGGGTGCTGTGTTCCCACCCTCCCTGACCCCCCTGAAAAGTCAATGTTCAGCGAGGCGATTCTCACCCAAGGAAGGTGCCTGACGTGTGCCCAAAAGCTGGTTCTCCCGGGATTCCTGTGCCACGGGCAGAGTGGGGGGTCCACTGGGGACGCTGGTTCCTCTGGAACCAGCGAAGAAGGCCACGGGCATGGGCATTGGCCTCGGAGGGTGAGCAGGGGAGTTGGGCGGTGAGCTGTGCCCTTCTTCCCTGCGGAAAACGGTGCAGGTTTTAAACCAGGCGCTTTGGCGATTCTCACCCCGCAGGCCACAGATGCCCCCGGCCGGTGCCCGCAGCCCTGCAGCCCCACTCCCCGGCCTCAGAGCACCGGCCCTTGGGGCGCAGGCCGTCCACCGTGGTCCTGACGTTTCACATCTCCGTAGCAATGGATTCTCCCCCGTGGGGTCTTCAGACCTGACAGTAGAAGCCGCCTAAATTCAAATTAGAAACACAGCCTCAGAGCCCGCGCAGGGCCACTTTGCTGGATTCTTCCTCCCCGTTAGGGCGAGGTTGAGCGCGAGCTCACAGGGTCCTCAGCCCCTGAAAACCGCCCGCTCTGGAACGGTCTGTGGTACAACCTGAAAACAGTTCCTGGGCGACTCGGGGGGAGGAGAACGCAAAGGCGCTGAGTCCGTGCTGTGCAGACGCGTCTCCAGTTCACCGACCGCAGCCGCCCCACGTCTCCCTGCGCCCCGCCTCCCAGGGGCACGCAAAGTGACAAGCGGTCGGTTTCCAGGTCTGTAGCTGACGAAACACGTGGACAGACAGTGAAAGGGCTTCGTGCTGGGCAGGGAGAGGATGTGTGTGAAGACCTACTGTGCGCAGTGCACTGGGCAGCCCAGTAAGCTTGATTTTACACACTATTTTAGTTCTGTTTTAAAATGGTAGGTTCATTATGTTTCGTCAAATTCTAGACCCTTTTAAGTGCCTCTAAATTTAAAGGGTCCAATCGTCAATCTAGAAAAGTTGTGATAAATACTCCAAAGAGTGTTCAAATACCCTAGAAATTCAAGGAAAATCGGGTGCTTTTCAAAGATCAGCAAGCAGCCCCGTTCTTCTAGGCCAGAGCTGCTGGGCTCCCAGTGGAAATGCCGGTGGCCTTGTACTCGCGCCAGGCTCGCTGCCAGCCTCCCAACCTTGGGCACCCACAGCCAGTGCTCCTGCTCCGTGCCCCCACCACGCCAGCGAGCTCAGGGAAGCATCGCGACCAGACACGGGGGACCCCACAGACCAGCGGTCACAGTTTCATTCTCCGCGTGCTGAGCAGGCCCTGACTGCGGTAGAAGAACCTGCGCACAGCCTTGTGCAGTGAATCCCTGGCTCGTGTTCCAGAGCAGGACCCCTGGGTCCGGCGGCGCGTGTGGAGCTGATTTCAGGCTGGGGATCAGGACGGCCCGGGGAACAGCGGGAGTTGGGGCGCAGGGAGGGGCGGGATAACGATGTGGCGTGGGCAGAGCCCTCAGGCCTGGTCCTCGCGGGTCACAGGTGAGGCGACACAAGGCTATTGGAACAGGGCGGTGGTTTGCCCCCTCGTGCCCCCGCCAGGGCCTGCCGCCTCAGCACCTTGATCTTCCCGGCCACATGCCAGCTCGTTTGCTCAGAGTTAACGCGTCCGGACCTCAGACTCCCTCCAACACTCAGTCCCGTGAGCATCGGGTGAGGGGCACTCCCCGCGCCCCGGTCCTTCCACTCAGGGTCCCATCGAGTGTCTGCAGTTTCACAGAGTGCGTTCCAGCCAACTACACCACGTGGTCATCAGAAGCTCAGAACAAATTCAGTCTCTGGAGAGTGGGCACCATAATTTGGAAAGGTGCCCATAAAATATTGGTAAGCAAATAACAATATTAGACTAATATTTTTGTCTCTTCCACGTTATATCATATTCTTTTACTATCTTCTTTTGTTTTTTCTTTTGCATTTGTGCTTAACTAAAAGTCTGTGTGGAGTAGCTGACACACACCGACATCTCAAGGGCGGAGGGAGGCCGCGCAGCTAATGCACCAGCAGGACCTGTGGGGGGAACCGGCGGCCGTCTTCACCATTTCCAAGGTGAGTGGCGGGAGGCAAGAGACGCTCCGCCTCCTCAAATGAGGACAAGTGTGTCCTTTTGAGGAGCGGCCGATTGCTTCCACCTGCCGTGAGCTACCACGTGACCTCAGCACAGGCGTGGCAGATGGGCCAGGCACAGGGAGCTCAACAACAGCGGGCTGCGGGAGGCGGGGGGCGGGGGGGACGCGTGTCTGCGCACGGCCTTGCGGCCGAATGCGCTTGCGCGGGGCGCGGCGCAGGCCAGGACCGGCCTGGACAGAAGCCAGACGCCAGAGACGATGAGCGAGGGGACATGCAGCCCCTGCCAGACACTGGAATCGCTGTCTCCCCCTAATCTCTGATGATCATAACTCTGATGTTATGCGTCATTACTTATCCGCTGGCCTAAGTG
This sequence comes from Micronycteris hirsuta, assembly GCA_004026765.1. Lineage (NCBI taxonomy): Eukaryota > Metazoa > Chordata > Mammalia > Chiroptera > Phyllostomidae > Micronycteris > Micronycteris hirsuta. The sequence goes on from PVJI01014334.1 coordinate 8,176, forward strand.
CACTTCTTCGGCAGTTAGATAGCAAAGCACGATCGTATCTGCTCCCAAAGCCCATCTGCGGGGAAAGCGCTGTGTTTGCTTTTGTGCCATTACCTGTGACGTCGCGGAAGGCGTGGCATCTGGGCAGAAGCACCGCGCCGCAGGCGTGGCCCGGAGCAGATGGACAAGGTGCCGGTGCCCCGGGACTCACGCTCTGTGCCTCCGCCCACCGGGCACTGCAGCGTTCACCATCGACGCGCCGCGCCCGAGCTTCCCGGTTTCAGGGTGGGGGGCGCCTCCTTCCACTGCAGCTAGAGTGCGCAGAGCTAATTGATTAATTGGATTTCCTTGTGAGGTCACAGGAGAGTTGAGTTCTGGGTATAAAAGGTCATCCACAGTCTTTGCAGGAACCGGGCGACGGAAGCAGCTCTGCTCATGAATGGCAGGCACTGCGGGGGGCGGAAGGCAGCTCCGAACTCGTGGGTTTGGTTTTTAGACAGCACACATTCCCAGGCAGAAGCAAAATAATGGGAAAGCAGAGGCGCAGGCACACCCCGACCTCCTCAAGCTCGGAAGCCCAGGCGTCCTTGAAAGGGGCATGCGGGCGTGTTCACACGGAGTGTGTGATGGATGTCACGAGGCCAGCTGGCCGGTGCAGACGCCCCGGCTGCTTAGGGAAAGGGCGCGGGACCCCATCCTGTGTTGCTCCGGCTGGTTCCGGAGCCGTCAGCCCCACTCAGTCAGCCCCTTCCTGAACGACAGATGCTTTTTAATCCGAATGAAAGCTCATTAATCATCGGCACGTTGATGTCTTCCTCGGCCCCTAAGAACAGGGTTTGGCAGAAAGAGAGATGGGAGTTTGCGAGAGTAATAGGAAATTCCGAGGGCGGGGGACTGGCTGCACTCACAGAGGGAGCCAGGTGAGATGGACGTAATTAGCTCAGACAGGCAGGAGCGGTTCCCTAGGGCAGCTGTCCCCGATCTTTTGGGCACCGGGGATGGATTTCGTGGAAGACAATTTTTCCATGGAGTAGGGCAGAGAGGGGGTGGCTTTGGGGTGATTCAAGCATATTACGTTCAAGCCCCCTTGCTGCTGTACGGCCTGGTTCCTGATGGCCCGGACAAGTACCAGTCCAAGGCCTGGAGGCTGGGGACCCCTGCTGTGAAGGATGACAGCCAGGAAGTCACTGAACTGACAAGGCCACCGGACACAGGAGACCATTCTGGGGATGGTGGTTCTTGCCCCTCTCCGGGGGAGACGCAGGAGGGGAAGCACCCTGGGGGCAGAGTGGGGAGGGCGCCCCCTTCTTTCGCAGGTTACTCAGTCACAATGTCGGGAACAAGCCCAAGCTGTGCACGGGTTGGTCACTGAAAAACACACTATACTTCAGGGAAAAGTTTTGACCCAAATAAAAATATACATGTAACATATAAATGATTAGATGCGGTATTGACTTTCGTCGTGAAGGCTCAAGATATTCGGGGGAGTAACATACAATGTCCCCCTTTTTGAACAACCAAGGTCCCCATTGTCCTATCTGTGTCCCTCTTTCCTTGTCTCTCTGTGACTTGAAATAAGTGTCCCTGAAGAAGCAGCAGGTAAGGACGCCTTCCCTGGCCCTCTGCTCTCATCTGCCCCCAGAGGTAGCCCCCCAAACACTGGCTGCCCGTGTCCCAGCCCGCCCTGGCCCACGTCCCGCGAGGAGGCCGCCGTTGCCTTCAGCCGTGTCCAGGTGGCCCTGGAGGGAGCTCGGGGCGGCACTGTGAAATGACTGTGAAATTGGGCGGCGCTGTCCTGACATTTCATAATTGAGACCTCGGGTCCTCGGAGCTCCATCAAAGCCCCGAAGAAGGGGGGAGAGTTGTGTTTTGACAGACGCAGCAGCCAGAGCTGGGCACGCAGTGGTGTACAGGCAGCCGTGTGGAAAGCCGTCGGGTGTGCCCCACGAAATCGGCACAGACCAGGAGGGTCTGACTTGCGGACGGCGGTTGGGAGGACCAGGAGGGTGCAAACCAGGGTGAATGGCCACACCATGACCTGGCCTGCATCATGGGGCACCCCCAGTGGCAGGCGGGCATTGGATCCAGAAGGATGAGCTGCCTGGGTGTGGATGCCACCTCGTTGGGCCTCTCTCCTTAAAGGGCAAAGCGGGGGAGGGGACCCGGACATGCATCACAGAGCAGAAAGGTGACGGCGCAGCTCGCGGTGGACCTGAGCCTGGTGGGTTGCTGTGCTGAGGTCGCCATGCTGAAGGGCAGGAGCACCGTCCTATGCTGGACGGCAAGCCAGACCCGGTGGCTCTGAGCACTCCCAGGACGGCAGATAGCAACGGCTCATGGCTCCGTGTCCCCGGCCCTCCCTCCAGATTCACAGTCGAGTTCATCAGCAACATTGTTTTCAACTCTCGAAATGTCCATCTCCAAAATGCAATTGCTGGCTACCCCAGCGCCCACCCACGGCCTGTGTGTTCCCTGCTGTGGCCAACACTGCCTCTCGTGTGTGCACAGCCTGGGGACCGGGGCTCCCGAGGTGCAGGACTCAGCCACAGTAGTCAGCACCCAGCGCCCAGGGCCACCGGGAAGGATGGGGTGCCCTCAGGGCAGGAAGCCGGGTTGTGAGCGGAGCTTTGGGTGTGAGGTTCACGGCTGGGCACCCGTGTGCATGCGCACATCTTTGGGGAGGTAACTGGACTATGGGCAGCAATAGGGTTTTTCACAAGCTGCTTTCAGCTTTCCCCATGGACACCACAGAGCCATGGTGGTCCAGAGCTCCACACTCGGGGCCTGCAGAGCTCTGGACCACATATGTGCCACCCCAGCCTGCTTGTCCTCCTGGTCACATGTCCCCAGGGGTCACGCAGCCACCTGTGGGCACCACAGGCAGGGTGAGGTGGCGGCGGTCAAAGGTCTAAATCGCCCTCCCGGGGACTGCAGGTCGCGTGGAAGCGCTGGCCTGTGGGTTTGGGGCCCTAGGTCCCTGAACGGCAGCTTTGGGCTGTTTCCATCCTCTGCATCTTTTTGGGTCGAAAGCATCGGCTCTGTTAAGCTGTAACTGACATGTGACTTTGCACGTCTTCACACGCACGACACAACGGTCTGGTCTGTGGCCATGTCCCCAGATGGCCACCTCACTCAGCTCAGGCGACATCCGCCCCTCGCCCAGGGCACAACTTGCTCGTCACGAGGAGCACCTTCAAGGCCACCTCCTTCGGCCGCCGGCAGCCACACCTCCCAGCCTGATGCCTGCAGTGGCCGCACTGCACCTGCTGTCCCTGGACGTAGGCGTCCTTCCCCGGGCTGGTCGTGTGTGACCCCCCCACCCCGGCCATTTCTCCTCTTCCTCATGATTGCACCCACGGGGGCTGTGACATCAGCACAAATGGGAAAGCAGAACCTTGGACAGAGTGGGGTTTGCGAGGTGCCCAGGCAGCGACCTTAGAGCGAAGGGGTGAAAACCCAGGCCTGTCCCGCGGGCCCCCGCCCCTCCTCCTGAGCTCCAGGCCTGGCCGCAGGCTGAGAGCAGACCCTGGAAGAGGATGGGCACTGGGAGGGAGAAGGTTGTCGAAGTCCCTGTCGCCCTGCCTGTGAACACACAAGCACACATGGCACACCCATGTGCACACTAATAAACACACGTGTGTTCACAGCAGCCAATGTGTCCTTCAGCAGAAAATCAGTTACCACATTTATTCACAAAGAAATCCTCTCAAACGACTGGCTCTTAAAGAAACGAGACAGAAAACTTCACGGGGCTGGCTCCTGAGGAGGCCCCTCTGCGGACTGCAGTCAGTGCGTCTATGAGTGGGCGCGGACGGCCCCCAACTCTGCAGCCTCCCTTTTCTCCTTGCTGTCTTCTCGGCCCGCGCTCGAAGGGTGTAGGATTGCTGCCCTGGCGGGACCCGGCCACAGGTGTTGGGATCACGGCTCACCGGGAATGTGTCGCAGAACTGGAACGGAGCTGGCCGGGAGGTGGGAGGCGCTCCCTGGAGACGTCCCCGCAGACGCGGCCACACTGAAATCGGGTTCCCACCCCCACCCCCACCCCCCCCACGAGAAGCACAGCAGCCTCCTTCCCGCTCTGCATCCAGCAAATTCGCAGCTGATTTCCGTTTTCACCCAGGGCATCTCCCTACTCGCCCTCTGATGAAAAATGAAATGCCCCGGGGGATGAGGCGGCACCCGGGAGAACCCACGCCTGCTCGAGGCCCCTTCCACTCACTGTTCACCTGTGGGCTTGCAGGCAGAGAGGGCATAGCATCGCCTACGCACCTCTCTCCACACCCAGAGGGGCGCAGGCCAGGGTGCTTGGCTGTGCCCTTTAGTCCTCTCCTGCCACAGCCTCAGACACGCAGGGGACACACCTCTCAGTTAACTTGCTGTTTTACGTGAACGTACGTTGGTGGGCGGTGTGAAGTGTGTGAGGCGGTGAGTCACTTCGGTGGCCTTTGGGGCACCTTCCAGGCGTGTGCTGGCTTTGGAATAGGTTGGCACTGCTACCAAAATTCGAGTTCGTGTGCCTGACACTGTCACAGAGTCCGGAACCTGGGGTGTTCTAGAACACAGGAGAACAGGCAGGCCCAGCTGGGGGAAGGGGCACATGGAGCAGGGCCACTGAGAGAGACTTTGCAGGCTGGCTTCGTGCCTGATATGCAAACATGGTACTTTGCATGTCAGTGCAGCAGGCTGGTCTTCCAGCCTGCGTGGAGCCAGAAGTATGTGTGACTTTGACCCCTGACGTACCTGGGAGGCAGCTCCCCTGGTTACAGCACCTGCTCGAGAGCCTGGACAGGGTTCATGCCACGCCTAGGGGCCACACCTGCCCGGACAGACTATGGCAACCGGAAAGGCAGAAAAGGTGGGAGCACCGGCAGGTGCAGCCACTTGTGGGAGGAGTTGGAAATGGGGTTATGGAGGAGGTTGCAGGCTGGGATTTAAACTAAAGGCAGCTGCCAGGAGGGACAGGAGACAATGTATGGCCAGGGACGGGGGACAGTGCAGGACAACGAGAGAGGACAAGGTGAGGCCTTGTGGGGAGGAAGGGGGTGAAAGGGTTCTCACGGGCAGGCCACGAGGAGCTGCCACGGGCCTTGGATTAAGAACTGGAGATGACGGCGGTGACACAGCCGATGGTGCCAGGGACCACGGGAGGCCTCCTAACCGAGCATGGATGACTGAGAGGAACCGGGAGGAGTGTGCCCCGGACTTGTTCTTTTCCTTCTGGAGGACGGTACTTCTGCTTGACATGTTCTGAGACTGGCCTGCCAGGACAGAGGGGGGAAGGCAGGACTGCGTGTGTTTGTGGGTGTCTTAAGGGACTTTGGGATTTTGAGGGTGAAATTCTGCCATTACCCTAAACCTGTGTAACTTTTGAATAAACAGTTCCTTTCCTTTTCACCAAACTCTGGTGTGGAGAGCCGCAGTTCCTAATACCTGGTGGCTGGCAAAGAACCACAGGACAGAGAGACCCCGTATCCGCCCCCCGCCCCCACGGGTCCATTCTGTAACAACGCTTTGCAAGGCCCAAACTCAGAAGGTCACCATCTGGGGTAAGGAAAGGCTTGCTGATGGAGAAGGCGCAGGCTGGGAAGATGGGCAACGTCATGGTGCCCCACATCCATCTCCCATCACTCGCTGGGCCGGGCCGGGCCGAGGGTGTTTAGGGGCCCGAGGGGAGCGGGGAGGCAGAAGTGCTGGTGGGGCAGCTTTAATGGGATGGTCTTGGAGCTTCAGCACCCCATCTTCCTGGACAGCAGGTACTCCGCTTCTGAAAGTGGTCCGTGTTCAAGTTCAGCTGTGTCCTCATTCTTTGGTTCCCTGTGTGTGTGTCTGGGACAAGACTTTGGTTCTGGTGCAGCTGAAGGTCAAGTTCCCTCCTGTGTGTGTGTCTCAGCCGCAAGAATGGGGGTCACGGTCTACTGTCTCTGAAAAAATAACTCAGTACTTCCTTCTACAGCTTAGGGCCATCGTGAACCAGTTCTGCGGTGCCAACACTCCTAAGGAGATGGGCACACCAAGGCCTGGTGGCATAAAACGCTGAGTCATGGTTATGTGGAAACGCTGAGTCATGGTGTCACAAAAATTCTGAGTCATAGTCCCATAAAATGATGAGTCATGGTTATGTGGAAATGCTGAGTCATAGTGCCCCCCCCCCCACTGCCTTCCCTATGGATACATTGTTTTCCCCAAACAGAAACATCATCACACCATTTACATATTTTCAACTCCAGATCTCACACGGCGTTCCAGGCTGGAGACCACTTCATGATGCCCGGCCCCTAGGAAGCTGCAGTAGACATGAAAGGTCACCCGTGCCAGGGTGCTGGGGTCCTAGCCCTTCCTTGGGGTCATGAGTCAGGAGCCCGGACTGAGGAGAGGCCCTGGGGGGTGCGTGGAGGGCGGGAGGCTGCGCGACCAAGGCTCTCCCTGGCGACCTCCCGCATGTGCTTCCAAGGGACCCACACACAGACTTGCCTGTGGCAGCCAGGAGCCGCTTCCCTTCCAAACACGAACCCAGCCCTTTCACCAGTTCATCCTGGCCGCAGTTTGCTCATCCTTCACCTGGGCACAGGGCGTCTGAAAGTAGAATGCGTACACGAGATGTCGATGTAACGAGTTTGGTGTGGTGCCGACAGCCGTCCACGCTCTCCGGGACATCCGGCACCTCCCACGAGCTGGGGTCCCCATAGGTGGGTGCACAGGGCACCCCGCACACCCACGTCGCCCCCAGTGCCTTCTCCTCAGCCACGGGCACCGTTCCGTTTCTTTCCCAGCCCTTTTGTACCTTCCCAGCACCCTGCGCTTTCCAAGATTGCAGTTTTCATAAAGTGCCTCCGGACTAATGGGTTCGAGCGGCATCTGGCCGCACCCCAACCACGGCCGTGGGCCTCCCACAGAGCCAGGGCTCTGTGCCCTGGGCCTGGGAGGTGAGGCGGGGCCATGCCCCCAGTAAAGACCAGCCTTCACTGTACACAGCACAATCCCAGAAACGCCTTTTGAATGACGACAGAAGCGCCCACCCTCATCCCCCCTGAATTTCATTTTTTACACCCTGGGGCGGCCGCGGTTAGAAATTCATTCCCTTCAGTTAAGCAATTGCGCCTATTAAAATGCAAAGATCCAAGGAGGCTAACACATTAAGTACTTATTAGTAATTAACACCTCATCACGAATTAGTTTATCAGATCCTGTTCTTTGTTACAGCTGGGAGCAGCTCCTGCGAGCTGGGGCAAGGAGACTCCAGGAGGACAGGGGTGGGGGGAAGCACGGTTGGGGGGCACAGATATCCGGGGAACGAAGACGAATGAACGAACGAGTGAGTGAGTGGACGTCACGAAAGGAAAGGGAAAGGCCCCCAGAATGAGCTTTGAGTCTGCCAGATAATAAGGGTCCTGACGCTCTTTCTGTTCCCACGTTGAAGGTACTTCACACCTTGCTTTGGGGGCTTCTAGGCACCTGTTTTTCAAAACGACAAGACAGGGTCTGGGGTCTGGGGCGCCTGAGATGGTCACACCCTGTGGTCCGAGCTCGGCTAAAGCCCACCGCGGTGCCACGGGCGGACCCATCTGAGGGGAAGGGGCTGCATGGCAGGGGGTCCAGGCGGGCTGGGAGTGATGTATTTTTAGTGTTTCAAGGCAGTTTTAACTCTATCTGGAAGAACTGGCCTTAAAAGTCAGCGGGATCTGTCTCAGGAGCTCCATACTTTATCTCAGGAGGAGATGGGAAGAGGCAAAGACATAAATACCGAGCGTGGGCGCGGGATGCGCCGGAGCAACGCCTGTTTCTGCTGCTGGGCGGCCGCGGAGCTGCTCAGAGCCCGTCCCAGCTCTTGTTCTCGGCTCTTCCCGTGTCCTTAGCAGAAGCACAAAATCAATGCTCGGTGACGCGCCTGTCACCAAGGCCAGCGGCCCTGAAAACTCGATTATTTCTCATTTCTTGATAAATTTCAAAATCCCTAAAAGGCACGTTAAAATGGACTTCCTTGTGGCTGCGACAAAATATTGTATCATTCATCTTGCTAGTGCTCTTAAATGGATACAATGTATCCCATGGCCCCAATACAAAAGTGAAAAAATAGGAAAAGGAAGGCTCCGCTGGGAGGGGCAGTGTGGGTTTACTGCAGACGGAAGCAGGTCTCTGAGGACAGGCGGTGACTCGGGGACACGGGGACAGGGAAGGGCCTGCTCTGGGAGCCCCCTGAGGGAGACGGAGAGATGCCGGCAGGGTGAACGCCCGCTGGTTCTTAGCTGCGCCTGTTTCCGAGTTCCGGAATTGTTAGATAGGGTGCAAACACACCTCTATGTGGCAGGGCGTGGTCTCACACATGTGACAGAAGAAGGACGGTCCCTTCCCCTCCCCTGTGCAGGCGGATGGAGCCTGCAGGCCCCAGGGGTGGGATGCTGTGCCGTGCGCGGGCATGCCCACGTGCTCTGGCAGGGCCTGCAGATTTTATTAGTTGCTCAAAAGGGCCCGTGATTTAAAAAAATAGTTACAGGGAAGTCACGTTACTACATCAGGGTACTTGAACCCAGGCGTCACGCTGCCCGAGATCTATAAGCCGTTAATAAAAACAAACAGAAAGAAGTGTTATTTTTCATGTGTTGGTGGGACCTTTGTCTCCCCCGGACCACCAGCTGTTCAGGGTCAGAAGCGACGTCCCCGGGGTCCGCACCGTGTGCCGCCATCACGGCCCTTCGCCAGACCAGCCTCAAAGGAGCAGACCCTTTGGGCCCCAGCGCGAAGTGAGGCCGCTCATACCGCCCCCTCCAGCTTTTCTAGGACGTTCAACCCAGGAGCCGGCTCCTCATGCCCAAGCCTGACATTAGCCACCGCAGCTTTGTGAGTACAACCGCGACCCAGTGTCAGGTGGGAACGTCGGGTGCAGGTGCCCTCGTGGCTGTTGCTCTGTTGCTGCACTCAATTCAATGCCCATTCTGAGAGCTGATTCAGACATAAAGCAAAACGGAATAGAGCGCAAGAGCAAACATCCCGGGCACCACGTGGGCAAAGTGCCACCTGCATGAGCCAGAGCGTCTCCGGCTGGGAATCTGCCCTCCGGAGACATGTTCGCGGTGACTCCAGGCCCCCGGCACGCCCATCTGGTCTGCGGGCATGGCGAGGTGCCCTGTCCCTGATCACGGAGCCCCCAGACCCGGGAGGAGGCAGGAGCTGGACTCCAGCCAGGCAGAGTGGGTCCCCACACGGCGCGCCCTACCCACTCTTCCTTCAGGGTGGTCTGTTTTAGCCCAAGTAAACATTAAGGTTTTGTTTTAATTTTTTCCCCCTTAAATCTCTCTCTGTCCTCCCAGTCTCTGTTCTTTGAAGAACCATTTCCTGTCTTGGAGTTTGTGAAGTTGTCATCAGAAGCCACACACACTTCACAGTGAGCACCGGAGAAGCTCCCCCAGGGACCAGTGTTTCTGTGGTTGGTGAGGGGTCATGTGACTGCTGGCAGGATTACCAGGGTGGGAACCACGGAGGTGAGCTGTGATGTCACGCACGGGGCGAAAGCCTGGAAGGATGCGTCTCACCTCCTGGTAGTCGACGTCAGCCTGTTTCTTCAGAGGTGAAAGAACTCGGGCTCCTTCAGAACTGGAGAGGGTCTCAGCGTTGTGTCTCCAGGGGGGATGGGGACCGACTGTGTAGCGGGGGCTTCCTGCAGGCTCAGGCTGCAGCTCCCTGGCCGCACTTCCCAGATGCACTTCCTGACCCCAGGCTCCAGGAACGCTTGCCTGCTCCGTCCACTGCTCGCCTCCCAGGCTCAGACAGAGCTCTGACCCTTTGCAGTTTGGCACCTGCCTCCGAAAGCCACTTCTTCCTCTGAACAATCTTAGCACTGAGACTGTGAGTAGTGTGTTATCACTGAACAGTGACAAGTCACATTCCTGGGAGACCAGGGCAGCGATGGCAGCCAGGTTCGTAACAATTCAAGTGTCATGAAGCTGTGGGACATTAAAATTTGCATTCCTAGGAAATGTGGGATAAAGGCATACACCTTCAGACAGAACGGTAAGGGGCGCACGTACAAGAACAGCCTGTGTGTGCATGGCACCCGTGTGCCTGTGTGTGTGTGGGGGGGGGGTGAGCCCACCCAGGTCGCGAATCCCACAGACTAGATGGGGCAATGTCACAGGACTTCGGTGTTCTTAAACGTAAAATGCAGTATTAGACGGTCACTGTAGGAAGACAGTCAGTCTACTCTCTCCTCCCGAAGAAAATTATAGTCAAAATCCAGTGGGGCAATAAGAATTTCTGTGATAGCAAAATTCTTCTATGACCATTGTGAATTTTGTGAGTTCCCATCTTGCAGAGGCTGAATTCACTCCAGCCCAGAACAAAGTCCGCCCTGCAGGTGGGCAGGGGAGCCTAAGAGCTCTGGTATTTCTTCACATCTGTTCTCCAGGTGTTTAATCTGCGGGATGATCCGAACTTCGAACTGCACGCTGCATACAGCCGTTCACCCCCGCGCATGTGTGTAAGTGACCGTATTACAATGGTTACCGGACAAAACCACATGCAAGTCCAGAAGAAAAGTCCTGGTCAGAGTAACGACTTCAGGGGCACGTGACCCCTCTTACGGCGTGGAGAGTTAGACACCTTCATTTAAAGACAGAAGACAATGCATGCCCTGAGCAGTTACCTCTCTGAAGGCTCAGGCTGCAGCTCATCCGGAAAGCGGGGAGCGCCACCCGCCCACTGCGTGTCTTCCCCCCCGCAGATCATACAGGTCTGTCCAGAAAGTACCCAGCCACACCATGTGAAAAACAGAGGAAGCTTCTTGAAGAAGATACAAGATACAGGAAACAGTATACATGGGACAGTGACACTGCAGTCCCCTTCAAAGTGGGCACCTTGAGACCTCACACAGTTCTCCCAGTCGCCATCAGCTGCCCCATCATATTTCCCTGAATCTCATCAAAGGTCTGAAATCTCTTTTCTTTCAAAGGTGATTTTAGTTTTGGGAAAAGCCAGAAGTCGCAGGGCACCAAATCTGGGCTATAGGGGGCTGAGTCACCTGGGTGATTTGATGTTTCACCAAAAAACTCTGCACAAGATTTGATGCATGAGCAGGTGCATTGTCATAATGAAGTTGCCAATCACCAGTTGCCCATACCTGTGATCTTCTGCATAATCTGAACAGTATCTGTGGAGGAAAGTTCGAGTTTCAAGCAAAATCTGATGCAGATTCATTGCTCTGCTCGCTCAGGCATTTTGAATGAGACGGCCACACAGTACACATGCTCACTCAACGGTGTCTACCGCCCCCACTGACTAGTACAGTGAAGTCACCATTGTTCACTCATGTGCTTTCCAGTCCACGCTCCTGGGCTGCCAGGTCACATCAGTGTCATGCAAACCATTCTTGTTATATCAACAACGGCTGGACTTTTTCTGGACAGACCACGTATGACTCAGTTTTTCATGAAACTGAGATTTGCCGAGCAGCTCCAGTGTGTCAGGCAGTCGTGGAGACTCTACACTTCCAGCCGCGGGGAAACCTGGCCAGGTCCCCTCCAGCCTGGGGCCCACAGGCCACACCCCCACACAGGACTTGTGCTGCGCCGGGCCAGGCTGCTGGAGAGCCGCGGGCAGGGAGGCCGTCCTGACCACAGCCCAGGGTCCCCTGTTCTCCCTGTCGGGCACCCATGACATCACGCACAGGTGCTGCTGTGGCACTGCAGGTTAACAGACACGTGCACGGTCCCCACCTGCCCGTGGAGGAGTCAGACGTCCTGCAAAGCGATTTCAAAATGTTCATGTCATTGTTAAAACCTCAGACCCCTTTCTTAAGAACATGGGACTGCAGCACATTAGAACTCTGCTGCTTTGCCAGCTTGGTCAAACCCCCTTGGGGTGAAGACACACACAGCACTGCCCCCGACCCCCTGTGACCTGGGCATGGTATTTCAGTTGATTACACACCGGGGACAGTGGGACGAATAATTTGGCAGAAGAAATAGATCTGAAATGTCAGGATTTATGCTGGAATATGAGCCACGCACCCCGGGACACAGCTGTTTTCAATGAATGAAAACTGCTGAGCTAACCAGCCCTTTGAACAGATGGGCATGGAATCTGGGCACGCCCGCAGAGGTGAGCAGGCGTGTGCGGCCGTTCCCGCCACCAGGTGGGGACTGGGACCAGGCCAGCAGGGGAATTCCTCCAAGGGCCTGGCCACGCCCCTGACGCCCGTGCGGAAGATTCTGCTCCCGGAGTGCGTCTCTCCTGTCTTTGCGTCTAGGTTTGACCCGACAAATGCCAACCCCAGCAGGGAGGGCTCACTTAGGTGCTAAAACCACATGCTGTCTGAATCAAACACCATTGTGAGATTTAAAACACTGAATCACGCGTGACCTTTCGGCGGGGGGAGAGTCCCGCCCTGAAGCCCGATTTCGATTGAGTGTTGTCTGGCTCTTAACTCAGAGGTCGCTGTCCTCCTGCACAAGGAGAACTGTTCTTCCTGACTTCTGTGGCTTCGAATGCAAGACATCAGGGCGCGTCTGACTGTGTGTTAACCCCTCCCCCCCACCCTTCATTCCACATGGAGCCCCCCGTGGGGCTCGCTGCCCCACTTCCCACAGCGGGGCAGTGTCTCATGTGCCAGGAAGCTGGCCGGGTGGATGTCATGGCAAATGGAGCAGGAGATGAGCATTTAAGCACACTCAGCACGGCTGAGCCGAGGTTCTTTGTTGACTTGCAAGTCGATCAGCAACTTTGAGAAGCCAGAGGCTCCCCACGTTCACACCGAGCGGCCATGTTTGTCTGCGTGTCCAGAGCCCACACAGCGAGCCGAGACACACAGATGCTGCCTGGAGTGGGGACACGCTCAAGTTTCCAAAAGGAGAAAATAACAGAAAGACCAGGCCGACTCCCCAAACCACGGCGTTCCCTGTGACAGCAGCTCCCCCGACAGCCTCGAGTGTTAACATATTGAAACCGTTCATCTTCCTCCAACGAGCTTAATAAGTCTGCCAGGTGAGGGGCCGGCTCCATGCTTCTTCCTGCTGTCCCTGCCGCGCGGCCTCCGATGCGCTCTCGGGGCTGCGGCGTGGCCCGCCAGTGCGCTTATTGCCGTCATCAATAACCCGGCCCCGCACCCTTCATTTCTCACGCCACCCCGGTCCCCTCAACATCTAATAACGGTGCTGTGCCGTGATCGCTGATCAATACACCGGGGCCCCGTTCCCTCGACTCAGCCCGCCCTGCTGAAGGAACATGACAAGGGAACAAATATGACTGGGCCTGGATCCCGTCCAGGGACAAGACACGGATCTGGGGAATTTCCCTGTGGGGCCAATTTGCACAGAAAACCCATTCTTACTCTTGGGACTCATCTGTTTCGCTGCTCACGGGCCATGATACTTGGAAATGAATACAAACCTTTCTGGGTATGACGCTGGCCAGGCGTTAGTTTAAGAAATTATATTTTCATGCATGTGTTTACCTACTGATGAGTTAGAAGGGAAATTCCAATACTATATTTTTTTCAAAAGGCTTGTGAATACATAATGATCCCAGTTCCAATCTGGGGTTTACCTTTGTTTTTTTTTGACATTCAATATTATTTGAACAGTGCCAGGTGTACAGTGCAGTGGTCAGACATTTACATGGTTTATGAAGTGACCCCCCCACCTGGCACCACCCATGGTTAATACAATATTAGCGACTGTATTTCCTGTGCTGCACTTTCCATCCCCAGTAACTATTTCGTAACTACCAGTCTGCACTTCTGCACCCCTTTTTATCCAGTCCCCCCCAGACCCTTCTCACCTGACAGGTTTGCTCTCTGAGACAGGACATCACGTGTCCCCCGTCCGCCGTGAAACGCTCACGGCGCGTGGAGCCGCCGGGGGTCCGGGGCCGACTTGTTCACAGTGTGGCCAGGTGCGCTCGACACGCTATTGTAACAGACGAAACAGTGGCCCTTTGGGGACACCGGCGACGAAACGCCACGGTCGAGTGGCTTTCCTCACGCAGTGAGTGCACGAGAGCGAGGACGGAGGAGGCGATACTGGGGAGCGTCAGAACCTCATGGCTGCGGCAGTTCTGAGCTGGGCAACACATTCCAAAATTCCACAGCAGGTTCTAGAAACGCGGCTGGGATGCTCCCGGGCCAACCCCGTGTCTGGGGCCGGGTGTGCACAGGTGACTCCGTGACACACCAGCACGGTGCCATCGTCACAAATGCGGCTCACGTCCCCCGCCTTACAATGCAATGTTGCAGAGCCACAGAGAAGACCGAGCAGAAGGCAGAGTGCACCTGCAGAGCAGAGAAAGGGCACCGCCTGTGCCCCGAGTTCCAGTCCATGAGCCGTGCCCTGCCCTCCACCCCGGGAGGTGCGGCCGTCCCTGCGGGGGCATGAAAAAGCCCGCTACCCACCCGGGGCCTTCCCACTGGTTGGCGCTGGGTTTGAGTGTTTGGTAGAAGAAAGCATTTCTAGCTTCGTTAGGTTCTCAGCATCTTTTAATTATAATATTATCTTTCTGTAACTTTTTACAGAATGTTTTAGAAACACTAGCTCTCTCTGTGGTCTCTTCAGCACCAAGTCAGGAACCAATGGCCCATGGTGGGGTGGGGGGAGGCGGGGGCACGAAGCAGCCCGACACCGTGGACGGCCGTAAAGATGGCAGGCCTGGCCTGCGTCTCTGTTTCAAGCCCACCGGGCTTCTTACAGCTCGTTTGCTTACTTCGGAACCAGTTTTGAAAGAAATCAAGACATCCAGGAAACACTTCAAATGATACTGAGACCCGGGATTATGACTCTGACAGGGTTAATGTGAAGGGAAGCGAATCCAAAGGGGCGGCTTAGAAACCACCCCTCCTCCGTGTGCGCCACGCTCCTCCGCCGGGACGTCACTATCCACACGTGGAAGTGGACCCTTTCCCCGAGCCGCCCTCTCCTCGCGCACCGCTCTCCACAGCTGAGGAAGATGGCCCCCCCGCCCCAGCCGGCAGTTAAGAAGGGGTCACAGGTCACAGTGCCAGGACACGGGCAGCACCAGCAAACGGGCTAGGTGACGCTAAAAAGAGGCCACTGCAGAGCCCACCTGGATCTGGGCTTGGGTTCAATGTCAGGAGACAAAATAATTCAAATTTTGATTCAGATTGCAGAATATTCTAATTAAACGCGGGAGTTATATTCTTAGCCTATGGCGGCATCCTCACTTTCAGAATAATATTTTAACTGAAAACGAGGGTTCTAAGAGCAGTCAAATATTATTTAGCCTAACACACATAGGACAGATTTAAGCACAGCAGTGATCTTTTTTCCGGCAGGGTCTATTTACTTGTTGACGAGAAATGTTTAATTTCTTATAAGCTTTCCCTGGTTATTGATTTACTCAAATATGCTGGAGGCACAGGTGTGTGCTTTTCCAGGTGCAGCTCAGACAGGGAGACAAGGGGGCAGGAGGCCCGGGCCCCCGCCTTCAAGGGACAACGGCTGGAACACTCCCCTCTGCTCGCTGCACCGCTGGGGTTCAGCGCCCCAGCTGACCCGACGCCACCGCGCCCTTCCCAGCGGGTCTGTCACCAGGTCATGCCCCTGACCTACTGCACAGCTCAGGCAGGGGCCAGACCGCCCGCAGCCGTTTGTGACGAGTGGAAAACACAACAGGATTCAGAGTGGTTCTGTTTGGTTTTTACCATCGTACCCACTTTTACTTGGGTTTATTGGGGTGCCATTGGTTAATAAAGTTATGTAGGTTTCAGGGGCACCCCCTACATCACACAGCACTGCATATTGCGTCATGTATCTAAACAGGGCATGTATCTAACATGTATCTAAGATGCTACCTCTCCATCAGACAGGTAGCTGGCACACTTGCTGACAGAGAGGAGCAGGGGGCAGGTATCGGGACGCCTGACCTTGCTGGCCACTGAGCTGGCCGCTTCGCAGGTTGTCGGCAGGACTCCCTGCAGGTCCACATCAGCGTCGAGTCCCTGAGTGGGGTTTCAGAACAGCCTTGACTTCCACTGCGTTGTCAGTCAGCAACAATTCCACACTCGAGACAACATGTCAAAGGTGTCCCCGTTCAGCGTCGCCAGGGTTCTGGGATCATCGATGCTTTTAGATGTTGGAAACCGCTGCCCAGTGCAGCAGCTCCCGGCACAGCCCTGCCTGCCTGCAGCGACCCCTGCCGCCGGCCCGCGGTTCTACCCCGGCCGAGAGAGTGAGTATCATGGGGGGGCAGTGGGGGGAGAGACTCACCATCGCCACCCTGGGTGCAGGCGCTCACCCAGCCAATGCCCTCCGGCCGGTTCTGAGGCAGCAAGGACGCACTTGACGTGGGTCGGCAGACGTGACGTGCTGGGAAGCTGGGTTCCCCTTCCTGGGCCGCCCCCCCCCCCACTCTCCCCCGACGGGTCCTTCCGACAGCCCTGCTCTGCCTCCCGATAAACCACTATCTGATTAGCAACATAATTATTCCAATTGCCACCACATTCTGCATGGAGTTAAGTGGGTTTTTAAAAACAAGACGTTGTTAATTTTCTCTTAGAACATCTGTGGCCCATTTACAAAACTGCTAGATTAAGACAATATTATTTTAAATCACTTTCTTTGTTACCTTCCCAACCTTCAGAAACGCCAGCAAACACTGAACTTCGAGACCGGGATTCCCCAGCCCTGCGCTAGCATTCCGCCCGCCAACGACCAGGAATATGTCTGCAGTCAGTTTTCCTCCCCAGCTGCTTTCAAGTAAATCAAAAGCAGCAACGCAACAACTGCTTTTAAAAATACCTGTTTTTTTAAAGTGACCGCGCTAGACACACTCACGTTGGGAAGCGACAGGGAACTTGGGCTGCCTTCCTTCAACGGGAGGCCAACGGTGGGCTGCGCTGCTTGCCTCTCTCCAGAGCCAGCGTCGACTGGCGCCCACTGGGTTCAGTCCCATTAACCAGCAACCAACGCCGCGTTTCGGGCCAGGGGCCCTTGTCCTGCACGCTGTGTCCTGCTGAGACCACGTTTGTGAAAGAGGGGTTTTATTTGTAGCGTCTCCAACAAAACCAGCAATGAGCTCCTTGTTACTTTCATTTCGGTGACAAAATTCGAACCTGGGGAAGGTCTGATCCAAGCTGGCTTTCTGTGGGCTGTTTGATCAGCGGACGTGTGAACAAGTGTGTTCTGTGTGCATGGCGTGGACTAGGCGTGTGTAAGCCTCGGCCGGAGAGAGCAGAAGCACTACACGTACTTTAAACGAGGAACCGGGAGTCCGCTCCCCACAGGGCGCACACAACGGCGGCCCAGCAGAGCGCCTCATACGGCGCAGGACGGAGTCCAAATGGCGGTCCTCAAAGTCTGGCCGCAGAGAACGGGCGCCGGCAGCCACAGCCACAGCCCTGAAGTTAAGGACAAGTCACTTCGTGAGCACCAGTGACTGTTCACTACTCGATGGTGCCACCCCATGGGGCGACGTCTGAATAGGATTCAGCTGTGCTAGGCTCAGTCAAGAAGCAGCTGTGAGCAACACTTCCGCTGGCGTGTGAGGTCCGCAGGTCCCCGGTGGCGGTGGGGTCGGGGGGAGCTGTCCCAGGTGTGAGAGCCGCACGGCTTGATGCCACCCACGGAAACAGGGCCGTTCGGTCGAAGGACGCCTCCACATTTCCTACTTAAATCAGCTTATGAGAAGCAGATGCCAAGCATTCCCTGGTAAGGAAACAGGACGTTTTCAGCCAAGCGAACTGTTGCTGCAGAGCCCCCTGGTCTCCAGAGCCCCGTGTTTTGTGCTTCGGTCATAACTAAAGTTGGGGTGATGCTGTTGACCTTGGTGGTTCCGGCAACAGGTCTTTGAAATGCCCGGGGCCAGGCTGGCCAAGCTCACCAGGTTAAGTGCTGGTTTTGCCCATGTAACCCCGGGTAGGTTGCCAATCCCGGCAACTAGAGAGTCTTCAGAACAAAAGTCACCGTGGAGGCGGGGCCGTGGGAAGCGCAGCCCAGGCTAGAACTCTGCTCTCAGAGCGCCTCCTCGAGTCCAGGCTTCCTGAGCTCTGCCAACCGGCTGTAAAACCGCAAGTGCTGTCCCAGAGAGCTGGACAGCACCGCTTTGGCGGGGAGCTTGGCGTAAATTGTGGTGACCTTTAGCATCTGACCCTCGACCAGGACGTGGCGTGTTTGGAGATGCTCACCGGTCCCCAGGACCCCACCCTGTGCTCCACATCAAGGGGGCTTCCCACAGTCATCGTCTGGGAAAGACCTTCCGTTAAACGCTGGGCCTGGACAGTCGCTCTGCTGGCCGATGAACAGGCTGATGGGGGGACGCTGCAGGGTTCACGGTGGCTCCGCTGGACTCGCCCTTCACGACCTGCTCTCAGCCGCCTGACTTCCACTGTTTTCCCTCAGCCCGCGTTAATGAATCCAATAAATAAAGCATTGTGTCTCCCATCCAGAATGAACATTAATTTCAGAACAAAACATTAATCAATTTAAATTCATGTTCTAATGCAGACACAATCAATTTCAACTTCTTATGACAATTAGCAAAGCTTTTGCTACATCCCTAAAACACACTGACCCATCAATTAGGGCTCGCATCAAAGTGATGCTAACGACGCGCCCCCCTCCTCCGGCGGCCGCAGCCCACCGGGTTGGTCAATGTGAACGCGGCGAATCAATTAATATAAATTATACATGCACAGGAAGATGGGTTAATATCATAAGTTAATTTAATTAATTGTGTTTGATTAAACGAAGGCCTTTCACGAGCCCACTTAGCCGTGCACCGAGCATGCATCACCGTGCCCTTCCCCAGGCTCCGCCGCCCCGACGGGGTGACAGCAGAGCGCATGCAAATCACGGCCTGGGCCGCGCAGTCCTCGCCGCGTAATTAACAACTCAACGAGCTGCAGCCACTTAAGCCGGAAAGAAAACCGCGCTCATCGCCCTCCGTACCGTTTACACGGGAGGTGTGGTGGGCAAAGGTGCGCCGACAATGGTAATTAAAAATTAAAGCGGGTGGGGGAGGGCCGTCACTCCGGGCAGCAGAGAGGAAAGAGGCCCAAGGGCCCGGCCCCTTCCACACGGATCAGACCGTGTACCCGGGCGCAAGGTCCCCCTGAGCCCCCGCTTTTGGACGCGCCAAGTGGGGAGTGCCTCCCGGAGCTGGGGAGCCCAGGGGTGGGGGGGCTGAACTCGGAGGCGGCTCTCCCAGGAGCAGATGACACTGGAGCACGACGCTCGCCAAAGCAGCCCTCTGTCACTGTCCACGCGCGTCGTGGTCCACGCGCGTCGTGTGCTCAGAGGCGGCCCGGACAGGAGCCGGCTCCCACTCTGCCGCTCACCCTGCTGCCCAGGGCCGCGTTCATTAAATGGATTTTCCTCCTGAC
Source organism: Micronycteris hirsuta (assembly GCA_004026765.1). Taxonomy (NCBI): domain Eukaryota; kingdom Metazoa; phylum Chordata; class Mammalia; order Chiroptera; family Phyllostomidae; genus Micronycteris; species Micronycteris hirsuta. The sequence continues at coordinate 27,476 of PVJI01014334.1, forward strand.
AATGCAGCAGAGCCTTGACATAAAATACGAGGGCGTCTGAGGGATGTGATTCATCCCGGTTCAATGCACAGCCTTGCGGGGGACGGCGCTGATTCACGTGGGGCCCCAAGTAGAAGGAATCGCATCCTTTGCAATGCGGCCCCAGGAGAAGTGGCAGAACCAGAGCAATGGCCCTTGTCGGGGGGGTGCGGCTCAGGCTGCGGCCGCGGAAGCCCAGAGAAAGGCAGAGTCGGGGGAGCCATGCGGGAGGCTCAGCACAAGACAAATAAGAGCGTCCTGGACATCGAGGCCAAGGCCCCTACGTTTTTACATTTGCAGCAAGTCGTCTCTATGGCTCGCTGCGTTTTGGTGTTCAGATACAGCTTCAGCAGCAAACACGCAGACCCTGACATGGATGTCTGTGTTATTTTTAGCAGCGATGCTTGCACACACAGTCCCTGACCGTGGTGGTGCCTCGCAGACAAGGGTGGCATTTCAGTGGCCCCGGCCAGTCCGCGGTCAGACGTCTGAGACCTGGAACCACGGCTGGGGGAACCTCATGTAACCCCGGGCAAGTCCCTTTGTCTTCGGCTTGGCCTCACTAAGATGGGTGTGCAAATCCTGGTACTTTCCTCACAGGGCGGTTGGAGGTTTAAGTCAGCAAAGGACACAGTGCTTGGGATACCACCAGCCCTGAACAAGGGCTCACTCACATGGCTATCACCACCATTATCTGTATCATGTCAGCGCAGATCGCGCAGCGTCCGTTCCTCTGGCCAAGGTCAGGGTGGTCATTCTGAGGCTCGGGGCAGCAGCGTTCCCGCCTCGCCAGGTGTGCAGACTGCGCACCGCCTCCAGGTCAGGCCTGCTCCATGGATCCCTCCATCCAGGCCAGCGGCTCCCAGGTTCGGTTTTCTGCGGGCAGGTGGCCGAGGGGCCGAGACCTCGGACCATGAGCGCAGGTGCAGCACACGGCTCCTGCATCTCCTTGCGTTTCGGGGGCCGAACCGAACCACCTGGGCAGGGGCAGCAGACCGGGAGGCAGCCGCTGCCTGGAGGAGGGACAAGGACACATGTGTTGCCGCACGACTGACCCCTGACCACACGCGGAAAGTCGAGGAGGTAAGTGATGAACGTGCTTTTCCGCCCCCGGAGTCCCAGAGCCGCACACACCCCTTGGAGCCTGCGCGCCCACATCCTCCGCAGACAGCGAGATCTGCGCCAGGTTCTTGAACTTGGAAGCAAATCATTTTGAGTAAAAAGAATAAACTGATGCCCAATGCATGAATAAACAGATAAAAGTACTCATCTTCACTCTTCTGTTCTGCTGGTCGCGGAGGTCGCAGGACTGAGGTCACACGGGAACCTCCGTCAAGATGCAGCCTCCCGATAAGGACTGGGTGCCGCCGCCACATCCTCGGGGTGCGTTGTTCAGCAAGACGGTTCCGATGCAGCGCATTGTTATTTTCTGAATAAACTGTGATTGAAATGGAGCTTAAGGACGCAGGGAAACTAATTTTAGAGTTTATGCTCCACTTATTAAAACAATAAGAATCATCAGAAATTTAATTTAAAATCAAGCAGACTGGAACTCTTGTCGCTGGGGAAGGATCTAAGCGCCTGGTGCTTGCTCAGGGGGCCCTTCCGAAGGCGGGGCTTCATCAGTCACCCCTCAGTGTCACTCACCTGTCCTGACCCCTGTCCTGACCCCGCCGACCTCATCAGGTTTCAGCATCTCAACACTGAGGAATTCTCAAACAGCCCGGAGAGCAGCAACCTCCCTGCTTGCTGGTCCTGAGGAATCACTCGGGAGTGAAGGAAGCAGGGGTGACGATTAAAGGAGTGTGTGAGGGCCACTCTCGGAGGAAGGAAACTAATAAAAACACGTCTGAGGCCTGGACAGTTACAGCAGCTCGCCCACATGTCTGGTGTGAATGCTGGGCAGTTTCTCCTGGAAGGTCTGCACCCAGCGAGGGGCCCGAGACAGCCGCCTCCAAACAGACAATGGAATCCAAGTAAAGTTGCTGAATTAAGCTCTAAAATGAAGATTCTCGAATGTGGAATACACGAGGTACTCTAGGGGGAAAAAATCTTTGATCCTACACCCTAACACAGAACTTAAATAGAAGGCGATGAAAATGAGCACGCAGTTCTGTGCGCGGAAAACAGGGACGAGGGAGGTTAACAGGCCGCGGAGCCGGTGCGCACGGAACGGCGGTGTGTGCAAGCAGAGCCCTCCCGTCGTCCTAGGCAGCTGCTGCGCACCCGATATGAAAACGTTCAGATGTCCTCACAGCTCCTGCAGTTGCTCAGTTTGCATGTGGCCCCCCGAGCACACACAGTACCCCGTGGAGCGGCCTTGGGGATGGCTGTCAAGCTGCCTGAGCACGGAGGTGGGCTACACCCAGACAGAGGCTCTGAGCCCAGGGTGCACCCTCCTCAGATGCCACTTGGAGCCTGTGGGAGAACGCAGCCCAAGGGGCAGCAGACAGCAGGGTCCGGGGGCTGCGTCTTCAATCCACTGCTGGGGACCCTGGAGTAAGTTGTGTAACGAACGTCTCCAATGCTTCCTGCTCTCTGGAAGAACAGCTCAAGCCAACAGCTGGCCCAGTGCTCAGAGTGAGGCAGCCCTGCGAACAGCGGTTTGCCATTGGCGTGACTGTTGGAGCATCCTCTGGGGGGAAGGGGGTGTGGCCCCATGAGCGTGAGAAAGGAATCGTCTGTGTAGAAGTTGTGGGGGACTCATTGATCCCTTGTGCAAACTGGGGAACCTGGGGGGACACAGAGGCAGAGAAATAAACCTCCTAAAGCGTTCGTGGGTTGTGCAGTCCTTTGACTCGGAAAAAGTGCGTCAGATTTTGCCAACCCGGTGTGTTATGAACACAGCCTGAGAAACGTGGGCACGAGGAGTTTTATGTAAATCCTCTCGTTTTGATGGTGGCCAAACTGTTTCCATGTCTAACATGCAAAGGGCATGAATCACTGCAGCTCTTTCTCCTGTGAAACATTTTCAGAGATGGCCTTGCCCTCCTGGTCTTTGTGACGTGTGTGAGGGCTCGGAGTAGCGACCGGTCCGGCCAGCGGCCAGCTGATCAGCGGGCGGAGTGCACTTTTCTCCTGCCCGTCCGCTTGGTGCTGACGCTTCTGCCTCGCTGACCAGGACGCTACGGGCCCAGGATAAGGGCCCAGTCTCAGCGCAGCCGACGCTGGGCCCGTCTCGAACCGGCCTGTAGCTCAGCATTAATTTCGTCGTCATGCTTTCCAAGAACTTTTCCACCTCATCTAAATTCATTGGCATAAACTGCTCATCATATACCCACTCCATTATTACTTTCTTCTTTTTCTTGCTTTTTGTTTATCATTCTGTTATTAGCTTCTTTAGAACACATCTTGTACTTCCCACCTGCTCTTTACAACATACACAGCTAAAACTACTCATTTTCCTTTAACAGCTGCTATTGCTGCATCCTGCAAGTTTTGATATGCTCTGTTTTCATTGTCATTTAGCTCAGAACATGTTCTAAGTGTTTGAGATTTCTGTTGAACTCATGGATTTCTTCAGAAGTGTCTCATTTAATTTTCAAAGTGTTGGAGATTTTAGAAGTATCTCACTTTTATCGATTTCGAATACATTTCTGTTGCGGTCAGACTGTGTGCAACTTCGGTCATGAGAGCTGTATTGAACCGTGTTTCATGACCACGGGCGGCCTGCCCAGCGAGCGCCCCGCGCACCTGTGAAAGCAGCGTGTGGGGGCCATCGCTGGGGGGGGGGTCCGTGCACACTAGGAGGCCCAGTGGGTTCCCCTGCTCGCTCCTTCTCCCTTGCTTTCCCTTCTGGGACTCAGGTTACTGTCCTGTCCGTCTGCCTGGTGCTGCCCCAAAGGTAACAACGGCCGTGGGTTTGTCACTGTTGTCATTGCTTGGCTGGTTTAAGTTCCTTCTTCGCCCTATGATTAAGGTGAATAATTTAGACTTATCTGTCTGCAAGATCGCCGATTCTTCAAGCCTCTGTATTCTGACTTCTGTTGATGCCGCTGAAGTAAACTGCAAGCCCGACCCTCTTGCGCGTGGATGTTAACCCCAGAGCATGACCTCTAGGCGTGAGTTTTCTCTCTCTTTGGGATCCGACAGGGAGCCTGGGACAGTCAGTGGGTCCCTATGGCTGGGCAAGCCTGGCTCCCAGTGAAGTACTCCCTTCCGATGGTTTCAGTCTCCCAGCCGATGTGTTAACAAGCAGCCCTTAGAGTCCGCCCCTTGAAAATTAGTTCAGGAGTCGGCAATAATTCGAGAGGAGTCTGCAGTCAGACTTAGGGGCTGGTCTCTGTCCTTTCTGGGGTTCTTCCCTTCCACTTTGGCATCTCTGGCTTCCCCTACACCCCCCCGCCCCTGCCCTCCAAGCCCCAAGCACCCACACCCCGTGCCCGAGCTGCAGCTCTGACCAGGAGAGACTTGGGGGCCCTGTGGGAAAAGAACACAGCATGTGGATCTGTTTTCTGCAGTTCTCCTCTCAGCAAAGAATTCTTTTTGGGTTCTCCTCTTTCGAATAACTCGTAAGTGCCTTTGAGCAATTGGCATTTTAATATCTTGTCCCGAGTTTACAACTGTGTTTGGCGAGCAAGTGAACATGGTAGAATCCCCCCTGCCGCTCCTGGGAGCTGGCGTCACCGGAAGCAGCGTCGTGTTTGGAGAATGCAGTGCAGCTGACGGCTGAGGAAGAATAAGCATCCACACGCCCAAGTCTGCACGCACCTCACGGCTGCTGCCCCGGGCCAGCGTCTGACGCCTCACTTGCTCCACAGGCTTCCTTGACGGGGTTCCGCCCTGTCCTTGGCCTCTGTCCTTGGCCTCTGCCTCCCGCCCTGGCGCAGGTCAGAGGTGGGTCAAACAGATGCTCAAGAAGGTGACGGAAGGTTTGTTTAGGACACGCATGGCTGGGTATTCATTTCATATATTTTTAGAAGATATTTTCTATAAAACCCGGGTGAGAGAGACTTTGGTGTGCGTGTGTGAGTGTGAATATGTCTGTGTGCACACATAACTTCTGAGGTCTGCCTTTGCTGTGTCGTTCCTGAAAAGGTATTTCCGAGACTGCTCAGTACATCCTAAAGAGGTTGACGTTCCCTCCCAGCTGCTCTGGGAGGTAATTGAAGTATTCCCATCACAGGGGTAAATAAAGACAGGGTTGGAAAGATTGTGTGACTTACCAAGTGCACATCTGCTGTTAAAATCAGCATTTACATGCTCGCCAGCTCACTCCAGAGCCCGATGCGGAAATCATTAGGCGGCATTTCCATCTCTCCTACTTAAAATGATCTAGTCCCTCCACTTCTGTGTTTGAAGTCTGACTGCCCTTAAAAATGAAAACGCCACTCCATCTTCCTTTCTAGTCACTCAATCAACACTAACATTCTGTCTTCTGAATTTATCGTCGTTTTTACAGCCAACTCAAGTGTATATTGTTTTCATATAGAAATTGGTTGAGTGAAAGAAAGCTGGAAATCAAATCATAGGATATTCTAGAGCAAAGATTTTCTAAAGTTTCTAAGCCATAAAACATTCTCTTCCCCCTCCCTCCACCCCGAAGAAATTATCTGTGGGACGGAAGGTAAAATGCCCCCGGTGCGGCCAGTGTACGCGACCATGGCCACCGCCCGTGTCATGCCCACAGTGTGAAACATTCGGGCGCCTCCCACGGAGAAACCTATGTCAGCGAAACAACAAGCAGAGGAGCAGCAGCTCTGGTTGCGGTGCGGGACATTCAGAGAACCAGCCACTGGATCTCCGTGACCTAGGTGGGGGCTGAGGGTGAGGGGCACACAGCCGGAACTGAGGTTTTCCCGAGACGTCCTCTCGTTGGTGCCCAGGCCTCATCAGTGAGGTCCCAGAGCTGGCACCGACCATGGTGCCACGGTGCCCGTGAGCTGCGGGGCCATCGGGACGGCAGCGTGCTCCTTTACAAAGAGAGTCCTGCTCTCGGGGACAGGGAGTGCCCGGCGCATCGCCAGCGGTTCTGCCACAGGTGATGCCACGGCTCCCATCGGCAACTCAGCCGCATTACGGCTGACCCAAGTCCACTCAGAAGGAGCAAAGGTTTTCTGGGGACCTAGCAATGCACCCAGTGAGGTTCAAGTTAATTATATTAAAACCCGTTCCTTTTTTTTCAGTGAATCTGACCATTCATTTAACTCTTAGGAAAACTTCTATTCTCTGATAGAGGGTAATGTTGTTTCCCTTGATAAATTTCACATTCCATGGAGATAGAAAGCTTTAAGAAATGCGCCCGTTGTACACTGTGGCGATCCGGGTAAGGGACGGGGTGAAGAACACGATGACGAGAGATGAGGAAGAGCATCCATTCATCATCGTCAATGGCTCCCGTTGACCGGTGAGAATCAGATGCCGTGAACAGAGGCAGATGGACAATGTCCACGCACGCTTTGGAAAGAATGAGGCTACCTGAGTGATAGTGCTTCAGAGGGACGAGGACACGCCTCAGAGGGAAAGGACTAGAGAGATGAGGAGAAGATTCTAGACAGAGGAAGAGGATGGTGTGCCCACCCCAACCGGAGCACAAGGCGGTGTTTCTAGGAGTTAATTCTGGTGGCCACAGTCCTCAACCCTCCCCTGTCGGGGGCGGGAGAGACACCCGCCCCCTGACCACTGCCGGGCTCACACCTTCCTCTTCGCTGCGGGCAGCCGCTCAGAACAGGGTGTGTTTGGGCGATAAAGTGAATTCTCTTCAGCTGAACTTCAGGCAAAAGTTGCTTGTCATGTTCGGTTCTCGAAATGATACAGCTCAAAGGAAAACCACCATTATTCCGTCAGTTCCCGGGACAACCTTTGGAATGCAGATCAACTGTGTATTTCTAGGGCCAGAATAATTGTCTACGCTTTCCTTTTCTCATTTTATTCTGGTTTTTAGATGACAGTGGTGATACTGACTCTGTGTTTGCTATAAAACCCCAAATCTAGAATAAAGAAATGAAAGTATCTTCCCAAACTCTCTCCTCAGTTAAAAACCTTTACAATATTTGGATCTGCTCTATCATGACTTTTAATGCAGAATGCATTCTAAATTCTGAGGCCATTTCCCTATTTTCACGTAAACAGCAGCTCACCACATACCGTGCATGTGCATCTCTGTTCCCAGGGGCCGGCGTGTGCCAGGCTGCTCTGCAGGTCGGTGCATGTGGGGCGACCCTGTTCTGCTGGCCGTGGTCACTTTGCCGCCCCTGTTGTGGGGCCCTCGGGCTTGTCCTGCTTTTCCCATGAGTATGTCATGCCAGGTGACCACTGCAGCCAGGAATTGTGGGTGCCCCCAGTCCCGAATCCTGGCCAGATTTCTGACAACGGCCATGTCGTGGGGGCGCAGGGAGGACAGACGTACTGCCTTTCCGGGTCGCTGGCCTATTTCCGCAAAGCCCCCCCTGTTCCCTCACATTCGGTGCTCTCGAACCGAAGAGTTACGTGGTTCCTCACTACTTCTTTTATCGGAGACTTCTATGAGGAGTTGGACACATTTTCACGTGTTTGGCCACCTAGAATTTTTGAAGTGTCCCTAAGCCTGGATGATGCCCAGTTGAGGACGTGGTTTCCAGCAGGTCACAGTACTGACAGTACTTGACAGTCACTCCAGGTTTTACGAGTCACCCTTTCTCTAACACATCTACCAAAAATTAATATGTTTTTACCTGTATCTCTCTCTCGTGGCCACAAGGTATGAAAACTACTTACTCCGTATTCATGAGCCCCAGGCCACGCTACCAGGGGCAGAGGGATGTGGAGAGTTAAGTCTCACATGTTGGGAGCTCATTTGCTTCTCGAGATAGAAAATTGATTCAGCTGGCAGTGAGCAACAGCAGCTATGAGTACAGTGTGCAAATATTTTATGAATAAAACAATAATTTCAGCAACGCTCAGAACAGACGCTTCCTTTATGCAATGACACCTCCTCTCTCCGTTCCAGGTTGGCTCCCTGGTGTCGCCCACGTCTGACTGCAGACGCAAACCTCTCAGGACCCCGAGCGAAAGCTTCCCTAATCTGCTCTCTCTGCCAAGCAGGCATCACAGGCCCACATATTGCTAATTCAGCAGTGAAAAATAAATTACACTTTTAAGCCAAACAATTAACACTCAACTTCAAATGCTGCCTGCCGCAGCGAGAAGGGGTCCGGTCTGGCAGCCACCGTCCCTGCCGAACTCGTCACCCGAAACCCTATTAATATGTTCCCACGGACTTCTGACACCACTTCAACAGCTCATCCCGCTAAGGCTGACAAATGGGAAAGCCGCGTGGGAGTTCCACGCACCAGAAGCCGTTCCTTAGACACCTACAAACCCTCCAGATGCTAGAATCCCCAGAGCAGGGCCTCTGTGAAGGATCAAAGGCAGCTCTGGGAGGCGACCGGGGCCTCCCACGGAGCCGACGTAACTGAGCCCCGCCGAGTCCCCAGAGGACATTTCTTCTCGAAGCTGTACACCTCCCCTGGTGTCCCCACCACCGGCTCCCCCCCCCCCCCGTGACATTGCGCACACTCCATGTGTCACGGAACATGAACAATACATGATGCAGTCGTTACATTCTGGAGGTGAAGCTCTTTTTCTTGAAACCTGAGGCACTGCATGGAACTCGACTGAAGTTACTCCACGTTAACCAGCCTGCTTCCCTGACAGCATTTCCAAAACATCTGCTGTCGCCCCCTCTTTCTCTCTGGACATCACGAGGGGCCCTCCGGAATCTCCAGGGAGACAGGACCTGAGGGATGGAGGGAGAGAGGGGCGCTGCCGCAGTGATTGTCATGGGGGGGGACTCAACGCTACTGAGGCAGGGTCAGAGGTCAGCGCTCCAGCCCTTCCCGGTCCCTGCGCTCTCCTAACACTAACGGAACGCCCCCAGGACGGGTGGAGGGAGACCCTGGTCATTCCAAAAGCGCCACCCTGCAGCCGGGCGAGCGTTCACTGCTGTGGGCCCGCCCTGAGCAGGTGCAGGTGGCGCGCACCTGCTGAGCCACCAGCTTCTTTCCCATCCTACCCCCAGACAGCACGTGTGCCTTCAAGTTCACCTGGGTGGATTCTCGTGAAAAACTCGTCTTATTGTTCACTCCGCTGCCACACACTAATTTATTCAAATAAGGAACACCGGCTGCTGGAGCTAGGCCATGGGGAAGCCAATGCGACCCCGAGTGCAGCAGAGCCGGCCTGGCAGGGTCCAGCTGGCCTTTGCGTCCCCAGAGGGGTCCCTTCTGGAGGCCTGACCCTATTTTCAGGCACGAGAGTACCAAAGTGTGGGGTCGACCCAGTGCAGGCTCTCAAACGCAATGAAAATCATGCAAAGTTCTAGTGGTCTTACTCAAAATGCAGGTTTAGAATCATCACGGAAAGAAAGAAAGGAAGAGAGAGATAAAAGAAAAGAAAAAAAAGAAAAGGAGAAAGAAGGAAAGACCTGGGCTACTTGTGTTGAGGTTCGGCGGTGACAACATAAATACTCTGCCTTGCCCTCGGGTTTATGCTTCCTCTGCGTCTTGGACCAAATACGAGCAAACCGGCTGTTACCTGTGTGCACACCGTCGTGCAAATCTACCCAAAAGTTCCACCCAGAGAGCTTTGAATAGAAACATACCTGAGAGCTTTCAAACATGTTGCAAATCTGCAGGGCTGGGCGCGATTCGTTACTAGATTCTTGGGCCCACGGAAGCCTCCGCTGGAACCAGGACTTAAATCGGAACCCCCCGGGCCGGCGCTGGAAAACGCGGCCTGTGTCGCAGGAGAAACCGACACGACAACAAACACGCAGCTGCCAAGAACTGCGAAGCCCGGAAACCGAACGCCCCCCTCTGCGCGGAGCGCCGCCTGCGCGCCTGCGTGTTTACTCCGCACGGAAACCTGCTCGCGCCTCGCGCCGTGACCGTGCGGCGCGCGCGGGAGCGCGCGGATGGATTTAAGCCCAGCCTCGCCGACCAGGGGCTCGCACACCCGCTCCCTGCGCAGGGTGCTCGCGGCAGTCCGCACGCGCCTGCGCAGGAGCTGGAGCCCCGTGGGACGGGCTGGGGGTGTCCTCCTTCTGAGAGCCCTTTGCTGAGGCAGGGAGGTCGGCGCCCCATTGGGGTTGGTGGCGATGGGGAGATAGCGCTCCGGTGGGGACTGCGCAGGACAAGCAGAGGCCCAGGGCTGGCTTTCCGTAGGCACGCGGTGAACGCCTGAGCCCCGTGCTGTTCTCAGTGAAAGGGTCATCACAGACACGGTGCCCCACGCAGGCTCTGGCGTTTGCGCCGCACGGCGCCTCGGCGCCCTTTCTCGCAAAAAAGACTCGCATCACCCTGGGAGATACTGAGTTTGCTCCAACCGATTTCCACTAATTTGGTTCCCAGTTAAACATATTGAGAGAGCAGAAATTCTAATCTGTTGTAACGTTTATTCTTTTTCCTACTCTCAGATAAATAGATTAGTATCGTTAGGATTAAGTTTGCAAAGATATGCCCAATGGGTATACCTGGGATGGCTTGTGTTTCTGTGTGTGTGTGTGTGTGTGTGTGTGTGTGAGAGAGAGAGAGAGAGAGAGAGAGAGAGAGAGACGCAGAGTACAGGGGACCTGGGACAAAAAAGACCCAGACTGGAGTGCCAGGTCTGCCGATACATAAATGCCTCTTATTCCTTTAATTTCAAAGGCTGGATTCATCCCCCACACATAGCATGAGGTGAAGGACGTGTTAGTCACGTCCACTGTGATGACCATTTCACAGGGCACGCATGCAGCATCCGGCACCAATGACACCCCTTTTTATTACAAAATCATTTATCACAAAACCATCAGCATGTCATTCTGCAACATAGCAATATCACACTCAACCACACCCTGTGACATTTTAGGTGAAATGTTCTAAAACTATCAATTACTTCACCCATGTCACTACCCTGCTGGCCACACTCAAGCAGGCATGACTTCTGCAGGCCCTGTGCATCGAACACCCCATTGCACGCCTCCCACGCACACAATGCACAGATGTCACCGCGATCTCCATGATCAAAAGGCTGTGTGCTCTCATAATAAATGTAGACAAAGGTGTGTATTTACATGCCCATTGTTCTTACTGTTTTGTCATTTTTCCAAAATTCTGTTCTGATTTCAACTAAAGGAGAACACTAGTGAGTTTCCAACTGGCTTCTCACCTTCAATGGGACATCCCTGCAGTGCTGCAGAAATCTGCCCTGCTGTGCCTGGTCCCCAGGCAAATGCCCGCTCAGCCCCTGGCTTGGGGTGAGCAGGCAAAGCAGTTGGAGGTGCTGAGCTTCCAGCCCCTCCCAGCTGCAGACGGAAGGCCCGTGCAGGTGTCCCCGGCTTGTGTCTCCCTGCCGCTGGCCTCTGCCCACCCTGGGGACGCCACGAAGCTCCATGTACAGGGACTGCGTGTGCAAGTTCCCGGCTCTGAGACCCGGGGGTTCCCACCACTTGCAGAATAAAACTCTGAGTTCCTCAGTCTGACCTAGTGGATCACCAGTAACCCCAGGGATCTAAGGTAACCGCTGAGTTGTCACAGGAAGTGAGTGCTATGGCGGATTTTCTGTCTAAAGTGCAGACAGCGAGTCTCGGACCTTCAGCCCCGGTGGACGGTCCCCCGAGTGTCTGCCCAGCTGCAGCCTGTCTCCCCGCGCCGGCCCAGGTCCCACTGTTTTCTGGGGGTGTCCCCACCGCCCTTCTGTGTTGTGTGACTTAGGGGATGCTGAGGAAGGGACACGGAACTGGGAGGTGCCTCCTGCCTGCACATTTCTTCTTGCCAAGCCCTGCCCGGCCCTGCTGTCATCTGTCCGGCCCCTCACCTTCCACAAGAGTGCCCCCGACACAGGAACCGAGGTGCATCACGCTTTTCCCGAGCTGCCTCCATCGTGCGGCGCCTTATTTTCACTCTGCCCCACTTACAATGATGGGCTCCCCTCCTCTACCAGCCCAAGCGGCCTTTCGGGTCCCGGTACAGGTGCTCAGTTTTATCGTCATTCTCTAAGAAGTCTGGCCATATCGATGGCTTCAGTGTGTGTTTAGTGAGTGTTGCGTCTGCCTGGTGCTGTGTTGGGACCTGCCTGTGTGCTCCTCTCTGTTCACACGGAGTTCTGCTGCATCCGTTGGAAGGAGAGACTCGGGTTTTCATTAGTCTTGTCTCGTGCAGGAAGTGACGTGTGCCTGTTCTTGAAAATTGAACGCAACTGCAGAAATGTTGTTTCCCTAACAGATTTAGACATATAGTTAACATGACATGGAAATATGTTTTTAATTAAATTATCATATTCCATGTGTTTATGAAATAAAGTATAGAATGAAAATCCAGAGCCAATACAAATCTTATCACACAAATGTATGTCTACAGAAGAGTGTGAAACTCAAAATATCAGCTCCAAGCAAGGCGACAGGGGAATTCCCCAGTGTTTGGTCATCTCGGTGCATGTTTTAGAAAATCAGACCATGAGCAGCACTTCAGCTGAAGAAATGTGGATGTGTCTACAGAAATCAAAAAATCATGCCTTTCTTTCAAGATTGGGAATAACTGTCCACGTTTTAAAGTCAAACATGAAAACAATTCTTAAAGTTAAACCATAAAATCCCTGGAAGCTCTGGGTGGGGGCTGGGGGGCGGCTTCCCTCGGTGATTTAGGAAGACAGCTTTCCCTCTTCGGGCTCAGGGAAGAAAGGCCCACGCCACACAGAATCCTGAAATTCTTTAAGAAAACACAAGTGGCAAGATTAAACAGAAAACAAAAACTTCACTAAATCCCCCTCTCACCTTCCTATCTCAAGTATCGACAAGCATGTTTAAATCCATGCTTACAAAAGCCCTATCTATCATCTGTGTTTATTCTCAATATTTTATTTCAACATTTGTTCTGTAGATTGTATCGTTTTCCTTTAGGTTTCCTCGTGGGTCCCGAGCCTGAGAGGCGTGCTGAGCTGACGCTGAGGCTTCGGCCCCGGGCTGCTCGGGTCGATCCCGGTACCTGCCACGCTCAGCCACAGCCGAGAAAACGCCACGTGTGCGGGCACTTGTTTGTACCCTTTTCCGATGTGCAAACAGATTTGGGAACCAAACGTGCTTATTTTGAAAAGTAGACGGAAGGCTAGTCATGGAAGATAAGGAAAGACGTCAGTAATATCCCTTTTTCCGTGCCGTATTTGTATTGTGATGCAGCTCTAGTAACTCACGCCGTAAAAGGCAAGGGTACTGCTTTTCTGAGTAATTTTCTTCTGAAGACAATGGCCTGACAACTTCAGCGTCTCCCTTTCTGGTGGGTTGTTGAGTCGGGGGCCCGGGGATTTGGGGACCACCGGCCGTTATCTGTGCGTGCCCAGGGGGAGGGCGAGAGCAGCCTTCATTGCAGGTCCATGAATTTCTGTGCAAAAACAGTGTGCCACTGCCTGATCCACGAAGAGAAGGGTGTGCTTTCACAAGCAGCCAATGCTTTCTCAGCGCTCATGGTGTGTCAGGCGAGACTCTCTACCAATGCGGACCGGCTGGCCCCTCATGCCTGCAGGCTGAGCTCCTTGCTCCCGGAGGAGGGAAGGAAGCTTCCGGAGGCCCCTCTTCGACTGGGCACCACGCTGGCGTTGTTGTTGAACCCGGGCTCTTCGTTGTCGGCTCTGCGAGGAGGGGGCCCCTGGGGTCGGCATTCAGGCCTCCTGATCGTGGCTTCGGGGGCTCCATTGCCACTGGCGTGGGCGCGAGTTTCTCTGGGGTTTCCTGTTGGTGGTTGTCCATCACCTCGAACCCGCAGGTCTTTTTCCGACTCTGGGGAGTTTTCAGCCACAATTTCCTCAAATAGGTCTTCAGCCTCCTCCCTGCGTCCTCCCCCAGGACACGAGTTATTGTCCCTCAGGCCCCTGACACCCTCTTCACTCTCCGCCGGTCCATTTCCTCTCTGTTGTTGATATTGGGCAATTTCTCTTTCTCTCCTTCCCACTTCACTGTTCTTCCTTCTGTTCTTTCTCAACTGTCTGAAGTTTCGGGAGCGTATTTCCGCTGTGGCCCCTGCAGGGGCGCCGGCGAATCTGAGTTTATCCACTGAGCTTTTTTAACTGTATATTTAGTTCCAAAATGTCCTTTGGTTCTTCTGGACACGAGGGGTGTCCTGCCAGGCAATTCTGGGTCATTTAAACGCCCTGCTTGGGCACGCCTTCTCCCAGGCCGACCCCGGGGCACAAGTGGGGTGCTCCCGTTCCTGCCAGGTGGGGCATGTCTGCTCCCTGGAAGCAGGCAGGGTGGGCGCCGCCCCTGGGAAGGGGTGAGAAGCTCCGAGGCCCCAGGACACCAGCCCAGGGCGGGGGGCCGTGGCAGCCCCAGGGTTTCGTGTGGCTGCCATGGAGCGGTCCTGTCTGAAAGGTGTTGGTCCTGCTTGGTGGCCTCTTTCGCAGGTATTTGGCCAGAAACAGCTGGCTCCGCTTGGGGCTGTTCCTTCGTGGGGAGGTGCTGGCGTTTCTGGGCTTCCAGCATCTTCACCTCTGAGTCTGGGTTCTGTGGGGCAGGAGACAGCACAGGGACTCACTGCCATGCCTGTCCCTGGCCTGGAAATCCCTGGATGTGCCTTCTTGTCTCCACCCTTAGTTGCACACGTGGATTTAACACGCAATGCCCGGCACCATTAACGTTGCTAGTGGGAAAAACAGGGAGAAGCATGTCCCTGCCCGAGATCTGGGATCAGAAACATTCTTACACTTGTTTTCAAAATCACAGACTGAAAACAATTCACCCCCAAACCTAGATAAATTAACTCCTTCCTAACAACTTCGCGTTGTTGCTTTCATCCTAGAAAGGGTTCGGCTAAAATCTGTACCCATAGTCATATTTATACCTGTGTCTGCAGCCACATTTATGTCTCTGTTTCTACTCCATGTAGACATAGACAGGCATGTCTGTGGGTGTATATGCACACATACCAAGCATTTGAAACAGTTCCCGTTTTCTCATTAATGCCGACTGTGAGTGCTCCATGTGTTGACCAGTCCCTCTTCCCTTCAGTGACAGCCGTTCCCAGGTCTGTTTCAGGACCCCTTCTGAATTAAGGGTCCCGGGAGCAGAGATGAGAAGTTCAGCCACAGAGCTTGTCAAAGAAAAAGTCTTTCTGCGACGCCCCGCGCCTCAGGCTTACTGCTCCCATCGGACCTAAGAAACTACAAACCATAATAGCATCTAGGCTGAGAAACGCGTGGAAAGAAAACCTGCAATTGTGTCTGCTTTCACACAGGAAAGAAATCCCACTAAGGAGCATTTGCACTAAGTGGCCTTCCCTGGGGATTAAAGTGGCGCCCACTGCCTGGCAGTCTCCATAGCGCCTCCGGAGCACAGACGGGTGGCGGTGCGGTCCTCGGGTCGCGATGGCGGTCGAGGTGGAGCGGGGTGGGAGAGGGGGATCCCGCTAACGCCTCGGGCAAATGCACGGCAGCTCAGCCCGCTGATGCGGACGCCAGGCCGTGGGAGTCTCCAGGCAGAAGCGGGCGGTGACTTTCTAAAGTTTCGGGAGCGTATTTCCGCTGTGGCCTCTGCAGGGGCTCCGGCGAATCTGATTTTACAGCTTTTCCTAATGACAAATCCCCGAGTTGGAAGCAAAAAAGGCAAATAACTGATTATGAAGGTCCCCTGAATTGACACACACACTTGCGGGGACCTGGTCTCATTTCCTTAACCTCGAAGCCTCCGCGCCGACTCGTAAACGGGCTTGTCTGGGATTGTTTTCCCGCCCAAATTGCAGCCTAGGTTTCTGCAGCACCAAGGCAATTATGCCACCTCAATTGCCTCACGGGGACGGGGTGGGGGGACCAGCACAGAGCAAAACTTTGTGTATCAAGAACATAAAGCCCAGAAAATTGCTGGTGACAGACACCAGCACAGAGACAGCCAGACTTCCCCAGCCAGTGGACAGAATGGAAGCAGGCAGCTTCTATTAACAGTAACAAGGCAAAATACAGAGGCCCTTTATCTCTTAAAATGTAAATTTATACAAGGATTCATGCTGTCCTGCTGTAAATATCAAACACCCCTTAAGACCGTAGAACAAGAATGGATTGATTTTCCTGGCGGCCCCCGCCCCTGGCCGCGCCGCGCAGCTTGGCATTATGTCAGCGCTAAATTAAAAACCTTACCCTCAGAACCATGCGGGAGATTTGTGAGGTGCAAGCTGTTTATTCTTTAAATTATATGATTGATTTTCTATGTTCATATCTACTCTATCTGAATCATTTTTCAAGTTTATTCAATTGATTTCTCAGTGTTATGTGTTGCTCCCTCAATAACCTTTCCTTAGTGCATATCAGCTTTATATCTGTTCTCATTTACATTTATAGGCCGAGAGCAGCTGAAAGTATATTGATTTTCTCCAAGCACTTTGGTATACAATCCCTGGTTGTTTGTGATGAATGCTCTTTCTCATTTATGGTATTAAAGTCTCGGCGAGGAACCTTAATTCGATTTGCATTCATTTCGGTCATCTGCCCTTCAGAGATGCACGCGGGCGGAGGCTGGTGGGGACAAAATTCATAATTTAGCACAGCCGAAGCCAGTAATAACGCAAAGGGGGGCGGCCTTACCTTCGGTCGGCAACCCAGTCCACTCCTGTGTCACCCCGCAGCCCATTTTATGTCATAATTTTTATTCACAGCTTCCGACGGGCGATTGTGTCCTTGTTGCTCAGCTCGCCTACGAATAAGGCGGCAGCGGCTGGGACCCTGCCCACAGCCTGGTCCCCACCGTCGAGGGCGTGCCTGCCATCAGAGGGCCCGTGTGGTGTGCTGTGCGATTAAAAACAGATAATTCACGTAATTCTGCCTTACCAATCACTCAGAGTCTCAGCGTCGCCCTCGGAGAGAGAGGCGGGGGGGGGGGCGGGGGGGGGTGAAAGGGAACGAGAGCACACCACAAATAAGATGCTGGTTCTGTAAGCTTAAAGGTTAAGGGAGGATTATTGTGTATTTGCCCAGTAAATCAGTTTCTTAGAATGCCTGGCTAAATCCAATACATTAGCTAATGTCTGTGTACACACAATATCTGTTAGTCTAATAAATGCGCACGCCGCTCCATTTGTATCCAGCGC
>PVJI01014335.1:0-44511 GCA_004026765.1 Micronycteris hirsuta
CATAAGTTCTTGGATATGCACTTGCTTTGTCAAGAATATGAACATTTTTAAAGGTATTTTTTAAAGAAATGAATATAAATTGGTACTTTGAAAAACTCTTGGCAGCGCCTACTAAAATGAATGCATGCAAACTCTATGTATTAGTTTTCTGTTGCTGTGTAAAAAGTTACTACAAACTTAAAGCCACTTTCAGCTCACAGTTCTGTAGGTCAGAAGTCGTACACAGCACGCGTGGGTTGTCTGCTCGGGTGTCACAAGGCTGAAACCCAAGGAGCGGGGAGGATTGAGTCCCCATTTCAGGTTCAGAGGAGAAATCCACATTGTAGCTCATTCAGGTTGTTGGCAAAATTCAGGTCCTTGAGGTTCTAGGACAGAGGGGGCATGTTTCCTTGCTGTCTGTGAGCAGAGGGCCCCCCTCAGGTCCTCGAGGCCACTCTCCGGTCCTTGCCTGTGGACCCCCGTATCGTCAAGCCAGCAACAATACCCCAAGTATACTTTACCCTTCAGACCTGATTTCCTCTTCTGCTCCCAGCTTTTTTTTCTTGCTTTTAGAGCAGCTGGTGTTGTCAGACCAGGCCCACCTGGACGGCTCCCTGTCATTAGGGTGTGCCACCTTGGGGGCCAGTTTTGGTATTCTGCCCACTTTCCCCTCTGACTAAGTTCCAGTCTTAGATATATAACAAACAGAAATGCATGTGTGTACGTACCAAAATAACCTGTGAAAGAATGCTAATAGAAACACTACTCATATTAGTCAAAATCTGGAGAAATTATTCAACAACAGTTGTGGTGTATTGTTATAATTGAATACAGAAACGAGAATGAACAAACTACAACTACTTACGACCACATGAATGAATCCCACAACACAGTATGGCATAAGCAGATTACAGTGTTTTATGGAAGTTAGCGGAGGGCTACCTACCCCGGCCCAGAAAGTCCCACAGAGCGTCCTGGGAGGGCAGAGCTCTCACTCCAAAGAAATGCTGAATAAAGCGGGGAGGAGGAGGGCAGGACTGAATTTTAAATGAAAGGAATAACATGAGCCAAGGTAACATATCTGACACAATTGTGAGCAGATGGGTATTATGAACGGATGGCAAAATGATGGGTAAAAGTATGCCTGGAGATTTTGCAGGGGCACAGACATGGAGAACCTTGCAAACCGTGTTACAACTGGCCCTAAAGCTGTTGATGACGGGGACATGGGAAGTCCTTGAAAAATGAAAGACAGGGACATATTTATCTTTGGGATCACTGGCACTGCAAAGTGGAAGACAAAATTACACAAGAAAAGTGAGTGAACTAGTTAGGGAGCTATGCAAGGAGGCCAGGTGAGACATGGTGGGAGACCGCATCAGCGGGGGTGAAGAGGAGGAGCAGTAGGAGAAACATGGACACCTCGTTGCCACCTCCTTTCCAAAAATCTCTCCTTAAAGTCCTAAGAACATTTTCATTGTATTTTTTAATCCTTAGAGCCCAACTGTCTCCTAGAAAACATGTGACGATCTGAATTCCCACTAATAATGTGCCCATCTCTCCCAATTCTTGACAAAGTGGGTGCTTTATTTTTTAAAATCTTTACCAATTCCACAGGGAAATAACTATGCCTCATTATTTTATATTGTGTTTCTGACCGAAAGTGTGGTGAACATTTTCTAAATGTTTATTGTCTACTTTTGTTATTTTGTCAAGTGCCAGTACATATCATCTCCCAGATTTTTCTAAACATGTGCACATTTTTAACTTGTAATAAATTATTCATTAAAGATACCCCCTTGCCCTGGCTGGTGTGGCTCAGTGTATTGAGTGCTAGCCTGCAAACTGAAAGGTCACAGGTTCAATTCCCAGTCAGGGCATATGCCTGGGTTGCAGGCCAGGTCCCCGGTTGGGGGAGTGTGAGAGGCAGCTGATTGAGGTATCTATCACACATCGATGTTTCTGTCCCTCTCTTTCTTCTTCCCTTTCCCTCTCTCTAAAAGTAAATAAATGAAATATATTTTTTTAAAAAATACTCTTTCAAAGTACATTTTTCTATATCTATACATTTTAATTTTGTTTACGCTAATTTTTTATTTGTAATAGTTTCATATTATTAAGTAGTTGAATCTGTTAATCTTTGTGTTATTGGTTCCTACCTTTAGATTTGTGCATTTGAGTTTTTCAGGAAGTTGTGATCGGCAATCTCTATATTTTAAGTGCTTTAATCATTTTGAATCTTTAATCGATATAGGATTTATTTTGGTATATAGTATGATGTACCTTAATTTTTTTCTGTATAATCAGTTGGCTAAACACAATGGATAATTTATGCCCTCCCCATTGATTTGGAATGCCATTCATAAAATATATTGAATTTTTATAAATTCTATGTCTTCCAAATAGGCTATAATTCCTGGTAGGGCAAATTTCTCTATATCGCTTTTTTAAAAAAAAAATATTCTTGACTATTCTGGTAAGCCAGGGTGAGACTAGCTTCTACCAGTGAATTGAGTTCTGTGCTATCATTTTGTATGTTCTATGTTCTAACAGCTTAAATTCAAACCTTAGTGGTTTGAAAGATTTTGCCGTTAAAATTACCTGGGTGCCGAAATTCTAAGACATTTTCAACTTCTTTTATAGTTTTATTTGTTCATGGATAATAATAAAATCATATAAAGCTCTGAATTTTTCTCTAAATACAGCTTTTGGGTATATTTTGAAAATGTAGCATTCTCTAATTTTTATTTTCTTAAACTCTGATTATAATTTGTATTTCCTCTTTGATCTAATAAAGACAGTATTTTCACTTCTGGCATTTTTACTATTTTAAAAATTATCCTTTTGTTATGAATTGCTCCCTTTATTGCCCGGTGGTCAGAAAACGTAGTCTATAATGTGTTACTTATAGTCTTATTAGATCCTATGTTTTTGTATAGGTTTCATAGATGTTTGAAAAGAATGTGTGTATTATTAAAACTCAGGATCTCTTTTGAGTAAGGCAGTGGTTTTCATGAAATTTCCTGCTGTTGCTGTTTCTTAAAATCTTTGCTTTATATATTTTGACAGTGTGTAGGCACTGTTATATCTACAATATGAATGTGCCCACATAAGATAATCACCTGGTTTACCCACTTCCCCCCCTTAAATTCTATTCTTTTCTGATATAAATATGACTACTCCTGATATTTTTGTTGGCCTCTGCCTTGTTCATCTTTACCAGTCACTTTGTTTAACCTTTGTCATTTCCTTTTTTTTTTTTTTAAAGATTTACTTATTTATTTATATTTTTGAGAGAGTGGGAGGGAGGGGGAAAGAGAGGAGAGAAACATTCACGTGTGAGAGGAACATCCATCTGCTACCTCTTGTTCGCCTCGGCTGGAGAGCCGCCCAGGTCTGCCCAGGCACCTGCCCCGCCTGGGCATCTAAACAGCGACCTCTGGCTTTGCGAGGGAGACGCTCCATCCACGGAGCCGCACCAGTCAGTGCTGACCTTTGTCATTTCGTTCTAGGGGAGCCCCTAGAGAACTGCATGCACAAGCACACACGTGCACCCTCTCGATTTAGTTTTTGATCCAAAATGAAAATCTAACTTTAAATGAAGAGGTTTAGGTGACGTGTGAATTCTATTTTCCTTCTATTTTTCTAGTGTCTCTTTTCTTTTTCCTGTCTTTCAAATCTGTATATTGATCAAGGCTGGTTCTTTTTCTTCTACAAACTGTGCAAGAATTGACTATACTTCCTTTTTATGTTTCTTCATTGCCTCGTTACTCCTCCCTCTACTCAACCAGATGGTTATTTCCAACCTTTAAAAAAAATTTTTTTAATGGTTGGCACTACTACAGATGTGCCCCATTTCTCCACCACTCTTTCCCCTCTTCCCACTCTTCTTAATGTAATGGTGCAACGACCTCAGGTTTCTAACTACAGTGGACACTTTTAGCACTGGTATTATCACAGCCCTCAGCCTTTCAAAACAATCGATAGCTCTGCCTTCCCCACAGCCCCTTACTCTATGATGCTACAATTTTCTCCAGCTTTTTGTCTTGTTATTCCTTTTTATTTAATTTTTTTCAATGATAGCTGACATAGCATATTATATTAGTTTTAGGTATATACCATGTTATATTCATTCTAGGTGTACACCCAATATTAGACATTATATAACTTTCTAAGTCATCATCCCTATAAATCTCATACTCATCTGACAACTTACACAGCTTTTAGAATATTACTGACTATAATCCCTATGCTGTACTTTACACTCCATGACTATTCTGTTGCTACCAATCTGTACTTTTTAAGCCCTTCACCTTTTCACCCAACCTCCCAGAACCCCTCCTATCTGGTAACCATCAGAATGTCCTCTGTGTCTCTGAGTCTGTTTCTCTTCTGCTTGTTCCTTCATTTTGTTTTTCAGATTCAATTGTCGATAGATATGTATTTACTGCCATTTTTATTGTTCATATTTTTATCTTCTCTTCTTCTTAAAGAAGACCCTTTAGCATTTCATGTAATACTGGTTTAGTGATGATGAACTTCTTTAGCTTTTTCTTGTCTGGAAAGCTCTTTATTTGTCCTTTGATTCTAAATGATAGCTTTGCTGGGTAGAGTAATCTTGGTTGCAGGTTGCTGCTTTTCATGACTTTGAATATTTCTCACCAATCCTTTCTGGCCTGCAAAGTTTCTGTTGAAAAATCAGCTGACAGTCTTATGGGAGCTCCCTTGTAGGTAACACTGCTTTTCTCTTGCTGCTTTTAAGATTCTCTCTTTGTCTTTAAACTTTGCATTTTAATTGTGATGTATGTTGGTGTAGGCCTCTTGGTTTCATCTTGTTTAGGATTCTGTGCATTTCCTGAACTTGTATGGCTACTTCCTTCACCAGCTTAGGAGTGTTCTCTATCATTATTTTTCCAAATAGGTTTCCAATTTTTTTCTCTCTCTTCTCCTTCCAGCACCCCCATGATGCAAATGCTGGATGCTTGAAATTGTCCCAAAGGCTCCTTACAGTATCCTTGTATTTTTGGATTTCTTTTTTTTATTCTTTTGATTGGGCATTTTTACTTCCTTATACTCCAAGTCACTGTTTTGATTCTCGGCTTCATCTACTCTACTGTTGATTCCCTGTAAATTCATTTCAGTTAGTGTGTTTTTCATTTCTGACTGGTTCTTTTTTATGGTTTCCATATCCTTTTTTTATGCTGATGAAGTTCTCTCTAAATTCATCTATTCTTCACCTAAGTTCATTGAGCATCCCTATAACTAGTGTTTTGAACTCCACATCTAGTAGATTGCTTGTCTCCATTTTGTTTAGTTCTTTTTCTGGAGTTTCATTCTGTTCATGTTTCTTTGTCTCCTCATTTTGGCAGCCTCCCTATCTTTGGTTCTATGCATTAGGTAGAGATTCTACATCTTCTATGCTTGATAGAGTGGCCTAATATAGGTGGTGTCCTGTAGGGTCTGGAGGCACAGCCTCCTCTTTAACCCGATTTGGGCACTCCAAGTGTGCTCCTGTCCCATGTGGGCTGTGTTCACCTTCCTGTTGTAGTTGAGGCTTGATTACTATTGCATATCAGTGGGAGGAATTTACCCCTAGGCCAATCAGCTGCAAGAGGATAACCATAAAGGATCAGCTGTGCAAGGGCCCAGTCCATGGATCAGGACTTACTTCATTGGGGCTCTGGTACCTACTGAGTCCACCCCTTGAGAGTATAACTTGTGGAGGTAATTGGGTGGTGCTTCCACATGGGCTGAAGCTGTCCACTGGGTGTACTAGCTCTGGGACCTCCCGGAAGATGCCAATCAAGGTCAGTTACCACTTTGTTCTGCCCAGGGCCACCCAGCATGAGCTACAAAGTAACCTGCAGATGGGGGCTACTTGTGCTAGGCCTGGGGCCAGTTATCGAGAGGTAATGGGGCATGCTGATACCAGATGCTTCTTTCTTAGGGATTTTAGGAAAGTCTAAAACATGAGTGAATACAGGCTGTTAAGATGGAAAAGCCACTGGAAAAAGCTTGGATGAGCCCACAAGTTCTGGCGGGGTCTCAGGGAATCACCAGGACAGGGGAACAGTGATAGCTAGGTTGATGGAGACTCAGATATGGTGCCTGCCTGCCAGCTGTGGCGGCAAGGGGGTGATGTTTAACAAAGGAACAATGGCCTCTGCCAACACTTCTGCCTGAAAGCTGTCCCTCCAGCTCTCCCCCTCATACCAGATAGTTTAGTTCCTCCTCATATGTCACTGGTACTTTTCAAGCTGCTGCCCCAGTGCTGGAACTCAGAGGGAGTGAGTCCAAGTTCAAGCATGGGCTTTTAAGAGAAATGCCTGGGTCTCCAGAAGCCCTCTGTCACTGTCAGCCACAACCCTCACTGGTTTTCACAACCAGAAATATTGGGGACTTCTCTTCCTGGCACAGGAACCCTGTGTTGGGGGTCCTGATATAAGGCTGCAATGCCTCACTCATCAAGGGGGACCCCCACAGCCAAGATGTTCCTCCTGATTTTTATTCTCCAAATGTGGGTACAGGGTCAGCCCATTCTGCACCTCCTCCCCTCCCACCAGTTTTGATGTGATTTCTTTATATCCTTAGTTGTAGGCCTTCCATTCAGCTAGGTATCAGGTAGTTCTGAATGATGGTTGTGATGTAGTTTAGCTGTAATTTTAATGTGGATGCGGGAGGATGTGAGTACCATACTTACCTACGGACCATCTTGACTGGAAGACTTCTGCCTTGTTATTTCTTCAGCTACATTTCTGTCTCTTCCTCCTTTTCCTCTTCTCCTTCCTCTCCTCTCCCTATCCTCTCCCTTCTCTCTATATTCTAACCCAGGTGATACCCACTTCTGTGGCTTCAGTTACTACCAGATATGACTGGACTTCTAAATCTCTAATCCAGACCAGTTTTTTGTGCTCTAAACTAACATATACAATTATTTTCTTGACATTTTCATCTGATGTTTGACAGGCACATCAACCTCAACATGCCCAAAATGAGTCCGTGACTTTTCCTTCACTCCGGCCCTCTCCTATCCTGTACCTCATCAAAATGCATTAACAAAGACCTATTTTCTGCATTGCCCCTGATGTCTTAACATCAACACATCCAAACAATTCTGCCTCCAATGTATTTTTGGAACTATTTGCTCCTTTCTACCTCCACTGCTAACAACTTGGTCCAAGTGGCCACCACCTTTTGCCTGGGAAAATACAGCCATCTCCTTGCTAGTCTCCCAACTTCTGCTCTTGCACTTCTAAAACCTATTTTTCAGCCAGCACCCAGAGCTTGCTGAAATAGACAAGTATGAGGTCTGTCCAGAAAGTATCCAGCCATGTAATATGAATAGAGACCTTTATTGAAGAGGATACGAGATACAAGAAACATTGTACCTAGGACAATGATGCCTCAATCCCCCTGAAAGTAGGCACCCTGGAACCTCACACAGTTCTCCCAGTGTCTGTACCACTGTTCAAAACACTCCACAAAATCCTTTGTTGGAATTGCCATCGGCTGCCCTATCATATTTCTCTGAATCTCATTGATGGTCTGAAATCTCTTCCCTTTCAAAGGTGATTTAGTTTTGGGAAAAGCCAGAAGTTGCAGGCTGCCAAATCTGGGTTGTAGGGGGGCAGAGTCACCTGGGTGATGTGATGTTTCACCCAAAACCTCTGCACGAGATGTGATGCATGAGCAGGCGCATTGTTGTGATGAAGCTGCCCATCACCAGTTGCCCACAGCTGTGGCTGTTTTTGTTGTACTGCATCTCAACTGACAAAGAGCATTGCGGTAGTACTCCTTAACTGTTTGGCCTGGAGGGGTGTACTCGTGATGGACATCTTCCCAATCAAAAAACAGTTAACATGGTCTTATCTTGCTGCAGCTTTGCTGTATCTTCATCAGGCATGGAGAACCAGGTGACTTTCACTGGGACGACTGGGCCTTCATTTCCAGATCATAACCAGAGACCCACCATTCATCTCATTATGACCTTCTTGAGGAAATCTGGTCCATTGGTAGTGGTTTGAATCAAGTCATCAGCAATTATAGCACAATGTTCCTTCTGCTCTGGGAGCAGAAGCCACAGAATAAATTTTGCCACTACATGCTTCATGCCAAGATCCTGCATCAAAATCTTGGACAGAGTAGTTTTTGGAACCTCCAGATTAGCTTCGAGTTCTCAGTCGCTGATCTTTGTTGATTGCAGCCCATACATGTCCAACACGCTCAGGTGCTCTGCTTGTTGCAGGCCTTCCAGAATGTGGGTCACTTTCAACAGATTCTGGACTATCTTTGAAGTGCTTGTGCCATGCTTCTATTTGTACCGCACTCATTTCATCATCCCCGAAAGCTTTCTGAATCCTCTAAATAGTTTCTAGGGTGGAATGTTCAAGCTTAACACAAAATTTGATGCAGATTCGTTGCTCTATTCACTCAGTCATCTTCAATGTGATGGCCACACAGTACACAAGCTCACTCAACAGCATCTACTGCCCTCACTGACTGGTACAGTGAAGCCATCATTGTTCACACATGCAAATCCCAGTCCACTCTCCTTGGCTGTCAGGTTACATTGATCTCACACAAACTGTTGGCGTTATATTACCAACGGTTGCAATTTTCCTGGACAGACCTTGTATGATACTAGGTCCTTGTGGTCTGGCCTATGCCAACCACCCCAACTTCCCCACCCTTCCTGTCCTGTTTATACTCCAGCCACCACACCTTCCTTCAGTCCCTCTAAAACCCTGGCTGAATTCCCGCCAAACTTCTTGCACTGGCTCTCCTCACTTCCTCCATGTCTTTGCAGATCTGACTCCTCCGTGTCACCCAGGTCCCAGCTCAGAGGTTCAAGTCCCTTCAGGGGGACTCAATCTAAAGTCACTTTTTCCCAACACCCTAGACACCTGACTCTATTTTCATCATAACGCTCATCACTATCTAAAATTATATGAATAATTTACTTATGTGTTTCCACCCACGAATGTATAAACTTGACTGTAGAGAGCTGTCTTTTTTTTTTTCACCTTTGCGTCCTCAGTGACAATGCCTGGCACTAACAGGTGCTCAATAAAATGGGTCAAATGAAAATGATGTTCAGTTAATCCAATGCCGCCCTGATGCAGGCAGAAAAAGACGGAGGTTTGGGGTTAGCAGATCCAGATTTAAATACTGTCTACACCACTTAATAGATGTGTCTTTCAGCAAGTTATGTGACCCTCAAGTTTTTCATCTGAAATATATGGGTAACAACAGTGTCTACTCTACAAGCTGAACAGAGTTGCTGAAAGGATTAAATGAGAGAAAAGACCTAAATGCTTGGCACAATAGAGTATACAGTAAGAATTTAATAAGGAACAGGTAGCGAGTGTATATCTATTTGAATCACACACGCACAAACTTTGGCGTTCACCTTCACCTGGCTTAATGGTTGCACTGCCCTGCCTTTGACACCACAGCCTGGGTGTCCTTAACATCATGTCTCAGAAGCACAGTCTGAGTCTCTGGCATTTTCTGATCAGTTCCTACCACACCCCAGCATACTATGAGCTTTGAAACCTCTGTCAGTTATTTACCTGAAAATATGAACATTCCTCTCCTGCATCATACCGTGGTCTCCAGCAGCCTCCATTCCATCTACTACTTCAGAGGTCTGTGAACAGTAAATACACACAGATCTATACAAACACTGCACATGTTGAAAGCAGAGTGATAAAATCAGCTTTGCACTCATCGTAAAATCGTGTGAGCACAGGTTAAAGTAGTGGCCCCTATTATGGCAAAACAGGCCCTTTTTAAAAACACAGAATGGCGAGAACGATGAAATCTCTCATTTTTATTATTTTTATTTGGACAACATATATACATATGTACAAAATACCTACGGTCAGAATCCTCTATTATAATTTCATTTGATTTACAAAAACAGGACAGCAAAATAACTTAGGTCACTAATACTGTACAAAAATAAAACTGATTCAACAGTTGTAAAGATCAGTATCTTACAGTGTTACAGATCATTCACCTGTTGTGAACCTATCAATCTAGCCAAAGTGATGAGTACTGTGTTAAATCTGCAAACTTACAACTAATCAGTTTCTGTAACTATAACTACCAAATATAAGTCTCAAAAGAAGCATGATGTAGAGATAGACCTTAAAGCCAGGGCGTCATTCCACAGTGGTGAAGGGCTTTCTTCTTCCCTAAACAAGGAGAGGAGTTATCTTAACTCTAAAACTATTAAATTTTCCAGAATATGACAACTACTTACAGTATTAGATAAAACAACTTTTCTTTCTTTTTAAACACCTGCAACAGTCTTTCAAAAAATTCAGTTTGGTTAAAAAAGTAAACAAAAATTACTATCCTGCATTTGGATTTTTATAAGTTAAATCCATGGTCTTTTTAATATAAAAAGTGTTTCATAGTTTTAGTGTTCAATGAACTCTAGTAGTCCTAGTTGAACTGTATCTTGACGTAGTAATCTAATTAGAATGCTCGTTCCTGTTTTGTGACATTTTAAAACAGGATTTATCACAAAGAATAAAAAGCCTTGAGTTTATACGTTACGTCACTATAACATATAATAGAATATCAAATGTGTGTTCGTCGAGAACTTGAACAGGCAAGGAGCAACTTCTGGGGGGGAGTAAATTGTGCATTAGTTTTTAAAACAAGTTGCTGCATTTACATCCATCTACTTGCTGGACAAAAGCCACATACAGATTTACTCCTGAAACTACGACGATTGTCTTTCACTGACTTTGCCTGATTTTCCTTCGTTTCTTTCTGTGAGGGAAAGATGAGTTTGTACAAGTTAGTGGGTTGCTAGGCAACCCCAAACTCCTCACTTACTAAAAGGCCGCGTGCAGAGGATCACAAGCAGAACCATTCCATGAGTTCAGCAAGAAATAGGCAGTCTAACCTATTTCATATGGAAGAACAGATGTCCTTAGAACTTATTTTGGACACAGAAATTAAAATTTGGTTTAAAATAAGTGTTTCAAAAATCTGAAACAGAGGTAGAAAGTGTTCTTTATTTTTCCTGACATGTTTTCCCATGAGAAAACACTTTCCTTTTTATCCCATGGACTGCTCCCAGTCCCTAATGTTAAAAGCAGTTCTCTTTATAGAACTACTAATGCAACTACGTTGGTTAAACAAAACAAAAAGAAAAAAAAAAAACAACAAAAACCACCGTGCTAGTGATGGCTATTGTACTGGAAGAAGGAGTCAGCTGTGTCCCGCACGGGCAGCAGGAGCCCACACTGGTTCTGAACTGGAAACAAGCATGTATCAGGTGAGACACCGACTCGCTGCTAGGGAAGCGCCCTAGTTCACACAACACGTCTTACAGCACATGTGCGAACCGGGGTGCACCAGAGCTCCCTGTCTTAGATACCAGATAAAACTGTCAGAAAACGATGTCTCTGAAGAAAAAAAATGTAAACATTTCCCCACAATCACTGCTGACTTCCCTACTTGAGGTTTCTTCTCCACTGTGAAAACTCAGCTCACTTTTCCTGACCACATAAAGGCCAAAACGAAGTTTTCAGGTAAATGGCATGTCATGGATGCAGTGGTTTAGGCCATTGCAGACACCTGGATGAGAGACACTAGTGGTGAGGCTTCCGACGTAAAAGATGCAGTGACAGGTTTTCGCTCGTAGGTAGGCCATGTGCTTTCATTTCCCAAAAGGGATGACTTTGCAGCCTCCTCTGAAATCATCGTGGTGTTTTCCCTCGGCACTCACTGCTTTTAGGGGTATATTTTCCTTTTCACAGTTCAGCTCCCTTTTCATTTTACATAAATCTTGCACCTGTTAGTGGGAGTTTTGTAGGAACGTGGGAAGGAGACCAACAAACCTCCTTCCCCGGCCTGAAATAGGTGTTTCAAGCTCTAGCTACTGTTCTGCACCCATTCAAATACAACCCAGCGGAATCAAAGCCCTCTCTCCCTTCGTGGCATTATGGTACAATAAGGTGATATTAACGAAAAGAATAGGAAAATTTGGAAAGTTAATAGAGTCAAAATTCTGTTTGTTCTTTTTAAATTAAAAAAGAAACAAAACAAACTACCCTCCTACTCCTTCAGCATCTGTTGCATATATTCTGCCCTCACATCTGCTGACTTCTTAGGGAAACGTGTAAAATAAGCAGATTAGAACGTGGTTCCGAAAAGAATGTCTGCTTCTATCCTTAAAGCATGAACTTAACTTATTCATCCTCTGCATTACAAATTAAAGTGCAGCTTATGTTCAAAAAGTACAATTCATACAAAGCAAGGTTTAAAAGTTCTGTACTTAGTGTAACCTTTCCAAGGTTTGTCATGATTAGTATAAACTCCGACTGCTTACCCATTGACTATAAGTAACTTTTTTTGTTTTCAAGTCTTTAGATGACAGGTCATGCTGGAGGAGATGTGCTCTTGCTTGCATAAAGACAGCTGTGCTATGGCGTTATTTGTTTTTTAATCTCCAAAGTTAACGTGATTCAAGAGTGGTTTTGCTAAAGAAACTGAAGCACACTCGTCATTACATTAAAAGGAACGAAAACAATTCTGAGAGACAGCAAGCAGAACGGGCCCAGAATCACCGTGTGATGCCACATTCAACTCACCCAGTCAGACTATGTACACCAGTGTTTAATCTTTGAACTGCTACCCCAGTCTTGGCCTTCCCCCTTGCCCCTCACCCACTATGCCCTGCCCACCCCCCAAAAATAAAGGAGGGGGAAAAAAAAGCATTTGTCTTCTCTCTGGAAGTCAGAGACGGTTCAGAGTTGCCTCTGCAAAGGGACCAAGTGTGGATTTTGATCTTGGGCTACAATGTGCTTTTTAAAAACAATGTGGGGAGAGGAAAATTAGAATATTGACCAAAGAACAGGACTTCCTGTGCTGGCAGGCCTCTTCTGGGGCTTAGTTTGCACGTGTCTGTCTGTTTGCTGGGAGTCGTTTTGTCTTTCCGGGTCCGTCCCTCCCTGGCTTCCGTGGGTAGCACCTCACAAAGGGTTGGCCAGCGCCTTTTTGGATCGCTTGATCATACTAGGGTGGAACTCAGTGTGACGCCGGGCGTGCTTTGTGAGGTGGTCACTCCTCATGAAGCGCTTCTCACAGAGCGGGCAGCGGAACTGCTTTTCCCCAGTGTGGGTCCGGTAGTGGCGGGTCAGCTCGTCTGAGCGGGAGAACTTTTTAAGGCAGTCTGGCCACGTGCAGGGAAAGGGCCGTTCACCTAGGAGAAGGGGATCAAGACAGGACACAGTTTAAGCAACACGCAACAAAATTCCTGAAGGCTGGCCATGGTCACCAGCCGTCTGACTCAAAGGTAAGTCCTTTGTATGTGGGCATCAGGCACTGAACTGTGTGTCACACCAAACCCACCCTCTTGCCCCCGACTTCGTATGCTGAAGCCCTAACCTCCCGTTCCTGAGAATGCAGCTGCACGTGGAGATAAGGTCTTTGATGAGATGGTTCGTCTTAAATGAGGTCATGAGGCTGGGCCCTGACCCATGACTGGTGGCCCTATAAGAAGAGATGAGGACAGGGGCACAGAGGAAAGGCCACGCAAAGGGGCTGGGAGAAGGCGGCCATCTCCGAGATGAGGAGAAAGGCCATCGAAGGAACCATCTCTATCAAACACCTTAATCTTGAACTTCTAGCTTCCAAAACTGAGAAATAAATTTCTGTAGTTTAAGCTGCCCAGTCTATGGCCCTTTGTTATGGCAGCCCTAGAAAACTAACACCATGGAGAAATTGCTGAGAATCATCTTCCCTAAACGAATGAGCTTGCTATTTCGTACCCAGTGGATTCCCAAGAGCCTTGGAAATTATTGGTTCCGGTTTTATTCTACACGGTTGCTGGTTTTGTGAGTTCTCCCAGAGGAGTCGAAAAACTCAGGCTTTTGCTGAATTTCCTGGTGACGCAGGGGTGGAGAAGAACTAGGAACGTGGTCCAACTAACACCTCCCACCCCAAACAGGCATGTCCCCTGAGCTCTGAGTGCTGCAGCCACCCAGACCGTCTGAGCCAGTCTGGTGACTGGGAGCCCCGTGCCCGCAGAGAAAGCCTGCTTGTTCCTCAGCACCTGTCACACACACTCACTGATGCGCTATCTGCCTTCCCGGGAAGGCCGTGTTTTAAGTCATATTGTTTTCACTCTAAAGACAAGTCTGTTCCCACTGCCACATATCAATCCTTTAAATATCTGAAGACAGCTGACCTGTGTTCCTCTAATCCTTCCTTGTCTAAACAATCTTTCTTCCATTTTTCTCATAACAGAAAAACCAACATTATTCTAAAATAATAACCCAAGTGCAGGCACAGAATTAAAAGCATTACCTCATTGAAATCTCAAAAGACACCCCAGGGAGGCAGCCCATTTTATAGATGAGAAAACCGAGGCATAACACTCTACAGTCATTCCACACCCTTCCCCATTCCAGGTGCTTGCCTCAAATTCACATTGTCTGTGTCCCATTTAAAATGCAGCTAAATCCTGCCTTTCAGACATGATCAGGCCAGCGTCAGGGGACTCCTGACCCCCAGAATCGCAGGGGAAGGAACACGTCCATTTTTGGGTGACACATACAAGCGGAAAGGAAGAGTGAACTGTTTGAGGAGAGAGTCTGGTTGGCACCTCTGGGGAGTGCCTGCCACCCCCCAGCTCCAAGCCGCTCTTCACACCTTTCCAAGCACAGCCCAAAGCGGCTGCTTCACAGTCCCAGGGCACACGAACTGCTGGCTTCCATGGAACTCTCCAGACACCCCTTTGGTAGCTGTGAGGCCTGAATATTTCCTCACTCCTGCCCCCACCTTCCTGGAACCCAGAGAGAGACTCCAAAGTTTAAGAGCTCTCTGATGTGGTGCGTCTGAATCATCCCAAAGTTACTCCTTCTTTGTCTCGGCTTCTCCTGATCTGTGCCAGAGATGAGGAAATCATGACAACAAAACAAGGTGTCTATCACCTGCATGACAACCTACAATGACCAAGGGTTAATCTGCTGTTCTCTGTGCAGAGCAACGGCCACCACAACCTCTTCAACCTACGTGTCCTCGCGGGCAACCCAAGGTGGGCAAACTGAATCTGTACATGGCAGTCCCCCCTCATCCACAGGGACCTGTGCCTGAAACCGCAGAGCGTTCTTTTTCCTTATCCGTACACTTTATGGCTTCTCTTCAGCATATCTGAATTGCTAGTATCACTGTTCTTGTCCTTCAGGGCCATTATTAAGGAAAGTAAGGATTATCTGAAAGGCGTCAGTGACACTGCGACCTCTTTGGTGACTGAGACGGTCGCAGTGAGGAGCAGGCGAGGCGCGCAGCGTGGGGCACAGCGTGGATGCGCTGCACGGAGGGACCACGCGCGTCCTAGCGTGGATGCGCTGCACGGAGGGACCACGCGCGTCCTAGCGTGGATGCGCTGCACGGAGGGACCACGCGCATCCTAGGCGGAATGACGCGAACAGCGGAATGGCCAATGCACCGCCCAGAATGGCACACAATTTACAACTTACGAATTCTTTATTTCTGGAATTTCCCATTGAATGTTGCCAGATTGCTGTTGGCTGTGGGTAACTAAAATGGCAGAAAGCGAAACTGCGAAAGGGGGATGACTCCAGGCAAGCTCGCTCCACGGGGGGCTGGGTATAAATTCTCACTGCGCTCTGTGCTGAAAAGCCGCGGCGGCGAGAGGACACAGCAGACCCACAGGTGTCGATCCCGCCTGAGGGGTTGAGTGCTGGGCTCAACAACACATGGGCACGCTCACTTCCTCTGGTGGGGACAAGAAGGAAAAAAAAGAACTTCAAACTGAACTCTCTGAAAAACCCGATGCCATGGAGTGGAAAACTACACTCTGCCACTTCAGCTGGATCACACAGCTTCTTAACGCAGTTCCGCAGAATTCTGAGCAGACGCTGGAAAGCAGGTTGCCGCCATCCAACAAGGCTGAGCTTCCCGGGGCCAAGACAATGTCACATCTGACTTCTGTGCTACTTGTGCTTCCAAGCGTTTAGCAAATGTGCTCTCTCTCTGTGACGTGTGTGTGTTGAGCCTGCTCATCCTCCAGCTTGGTCACATGACCAAAGCCGGCTCAGAAGTTCCCGGGTCACTGGGCAAGGCTTCTGGGCTTTTCCAGAATTGGACTGCGGCAAAGTCCTCTCTAACCCCGATGATGTGTCTACAGGAGAAATGTTCTTTTAAACAGGTTATGCTGAAAATATATATGTATATAGATGTATTAAAGGGTCAGAATTCATAGAGTGGTAATTTGTAAAAATGAAAACAAAAGAAACCCAAAACCCTCTCTCTGCTCTGTCCTTATTGGAGGCCCCCATCCACTGCTTTATGATTTGGCATGAGGAAAGCAACAAAAAGGAAAAGCAGTGTTTTCTCGGAGCTTGGTAGGACAAAAACTCAGCAGATATGGCTTTCTCGGAGCAGCGGTAACGTGGTTTAGCTTACTCATTGGCACATGTTTCTTTCAAGTGAGTCATGAGAGGAGGTTAATTTATTTGAATGGATCTGTCTCCACTGTGGGGGGAAAAAAAAGGGGTCAGAAGACCACTGTGCTGTGTTCGAGGATGAGAAAGGAAATACGCCACTCCCTCTGTAGCAGGAAGATGTTCTATGGACGTGACCGTGACTGGAAAACAGTCATGAAGCCTGAATCAACTGTAGGTGCAGAACTATCAAGTATGGATGCTCATAATTTACATATAGTTCAAGTGCAATCAGGGTCCATTCTCATTGAATTCACTCTCAATTGAGCTAGCGGTCACTTCATTGCCCCGCAGAGTTGTCCTCATGTGACTGTTCTCGTTTTGTCTAACCCAGATGATGTCACTGACATAGCGTCCTTATCCCTGAGTGTTCCAGAGAAGACGGGCCACCCACAGAGCCCGGCACAAACCGGAGTCTGTAGCAGTCTTTGTTCAACTCACATAACTTGTATAATTCAAGTTTACAGTTTCCAAGCGTTTTAAAAAGTGCTTGAAAGTGAGCCACTCTTGTAAAAGCTCCAGGATCATTTTGATTCTTCTCAGATCCTTTGGAAAATCATTAGAAGCTTTTGAACAATGCACTTAATCAAGGGCTGGCAAACTCCAGCCCACAGCCAAATGCGATCTGCCGTCTGTTTTTGTCAAGTCCATGAGCTAAGAATGGTTTAAACACCATTCTTAGATTTGCTTTTTACCAAATGGTTGGGGAAAAAAATCAAGACAAGAAGCATACTGTGTGACAGGAGAAAGCTGGGCCAGGCTCAGGTGTTCGTGTCCACACACACAGCTGTCCAGGGACCAAGCCACGCTCATCCACTCACACACAGTCTGTGGCTGCACTTGCGTTTCCGCCACCGCAGCAGGGCCGAGCAGCTGCGGCAGAGACCGTGCGGCCCACAGCGTCTAGAGTATTTACTGTCTGGTACTTTATAGGAAGTTGTCCGACCCCCAATCTCAATCTGAAGATTTGAACCTCTACCTGGTATAAATCCAAGTGTGTCCAGAGGCCAGACATATAATAGAAATGGGTGAAATGCCAGGTGTAGAAGATCACGGGGTGTGGGGGGACCCATGGCCAACCGAAGAGTGCTTTTCCCTCTGAAAGGCCTTCAGGTTCAGCACTTTGTGAGGCACGGTGCCAGCCTGGCAGTGTCTCTGACGCTGGATTACTCTTGGGACTCACAATTTGCCCTTTAACATCACCCACCTCCCTGAGCCAGCGGGGAGTTTGTGTGCAACCTACTACGCATGCTAGTTAATGATAGACACATATTAAGGTTATCATCTAGAAAATGATACGTGTTTTCACCTAAGAAAGTGTGGAATGGGGAACTCCTACGGAGAAGAGGAAGAGAACTGCAGGCTGAACGGGACCGAGACGCCATGCAGAGGAGGAAGGAGGCTGCAGAGGGGCTCGGACTGGCCCTGCGTCTGCGGCTGGCGGGAGATCAAGTCAGGTCGCTCCCTGCAGCTCAGTGCTAAGGCCCCCCAAAGAATCTTTCTTCATACTGAACAAAGCTGTGGCAAATCAACTACCAACTAAAGAATATTTAAACTTGCCTTTAGTATTAATGAGAGAGTTGCCATCCTCCTGGGGAAAAAAAAGGAACAGACATGTTCTAGTGCTTTATTTCGGGCCTTCACAGGAAAACACACCCAGAGGCAGTGACACAATAAACTCTGCTTTACTGGAGCAGAGCTGTTAACAGCACAAGTTTCTCTGCGTTTTCATTATTTATATAACACTCCCCTCCCCTTTCAGCAAGAAGCTAAGCACCTCTCGCTGACAGACTCAGCTCAGGGTATAAAATAAACTCGATCCAAAGTGCCCCCGAACACTCCACCGAACGTGTCAATGACTCTCTGTGCAGAGATAGGTCAGGGCTCCAGGAGTCCCCGGGCCCCCATGGGTTCCAGGGAAGAGGAGTGCGGCCTGCTGGCCACGCCCTTGCCTATCTGGCACAAGCAACGGCTCACTGCTTTAAGACAGAGCCTGCACTCCACCTGGTGATGAGTATGGCTATGCCAAGTGAAGCTTATTCTTCTTAGCAAAGCCCCGAAATGAACAGTGTTGAATCTCTATATATAGGGGAGAAGGACAAGGGTGGGGATGGCTAGTTGGACACTCCCAGCCCTGGGTTCAGACAGGCCGGGAGTCAGGGAGGACTATGCTCTCAGTGCTACCCCTTTCCCACCTCCCCTGCCTTCCACAATGCCATGGGAGGTGCCTAAAATGGGCTAACCTTCAGTGAAGGTTAAAAATACAAACTGGAGCCCTGGCCAGGTAGCTCAGATGATTAAAGCGTTATCCTGATAGGATAAGGTTGCGGGTTCGATTCCCAGTCAGGGCACATTACAAGACTCAACCAATGAATGCACAAATAAGTGAACCAACAAATCAATGTTTCTCTCTAAAAATCAATAGATAAAAAAATTTAAAAATACGAACTCTAGAGTTTTCATTGCTTCTAGCAAAAGTAACACAATCTGGCAAAACAAATCTAAGGGAACTAGACCTCCTTTTCAGAACAGAACTCTATAAATGCCAATTAAGAACGATAGCTTCTCACAGATGTACAAAATCAAGGCTGCCTCTTGAGGAAAAGTAGTGTTTTTTGCTTGCAAAAAAAAAAAAAAAGCAAGTGGGATTCCAGATATAGAAGGATAACTTGGTATTAGAAAAATCACAATGATCTTATTCCCCATTTTAACAGGCCAATACACCGCCCCCCCACACATCTTACCTTGACAAATGCAAAATAGTATTTGAGGGACTTTAACATCCATCCCTAATAAAACCTTTTATGAAAATAGAAAAACAAGCTCCTTGACAGG
The DNA here is from genome assembly GCA_004026765.1 of Micronycteris hirsuta. Classification (NCBI taxonomy): domain Eukaryota; kingdom Metazoa; phylum Chordata; class Mammalia; order Chiroptera; family Phyllostomidae; genus Micronycteris; species Micronycteris hirsuta. Next base: position 19,308 of record PVJI01014335.1, read on the forward strand.
ATAAAAAATATAGATCTTGGACCTTCCCCCCCAAGGTCAATTGCGAAGTAAAGGCCGCATTGCCACTGAGGCCAAGCCCAAGGCACGAAGCACATCCGCCTCCACCATCACTGCTGTGGGAGGTTGCTCAGGAAATGCTAGGGAGTGCAGCTGGATAACATAAGAAGCAACTAGTGGAAGGAGGAAGTGAAATGGAAATTGTTTACAGTTGATACAACTTTGCATTTGGACAGTCTAAGATAAGTAACTGAAAAACTAATATAAATTAACAATACACTCATAGGTATAAGTATAGAAAAGAACAATGGTTTTCCTATATGCTAACCACAGCTAGTCAGGATTACCCTAACAACAAAAGTTCAAGACCTGTGCGAAGAAAATTATAAAACCCTCATATAAAAGAAAATGGATAAATGGAACATTTCCAATGCTCTTGGATAGTAAGACTCAATGGTCAGAATGTGGCAATTCTGTACAAATTCATGTGTGAAATTAACACACACATAGAAATTCTTTTTTCTTGAACTTGACAAAAATTATTCTAAAGTTAATTTGCAAGAATAAGTATGCTCAACTTGCCAAAGAACTTTAGCGTTAGCACAATAATAAGTGAACACTTGCAATACCAGTTATTAAAATGCATGATTAAAGCTGCAATAATTAAGATAGTGTGATACCAGCATAGGAAAAGACAAATCAGCGGAGCAGACTTGAGTCTGAAAATAAACTCAAGACTCCACAGGGATGGGACACTGCAAATCACTGAATAGAAGGATGTTAAATTTGATAAACGGCATAGACATCTGGTTTAAAAAAATTCAACCTGGATCCCTACCCTATACCTTTCACTTCAATAAATTCCCAACGGGCTATGTGTGTAAATGTAAAAAACTATAAAGATAAAAGATAGGTGAGTAGTTTTAGAATCCTGGAATGGGGAGAGACTTTCTAAATATGAGAGCAAAGGCTGAATCCTACTTGAAGAATAGTTTTGAAATGTATAAAAATGTATTTCAAAGAAATTTAAGAACCAAAAGAGTGAACTAATTAAGGAAATTGTAATGCATGACAAAAGGTTAAAATCTGTAATATGAAAAGGACTAGCAAATCAAAACGAATAGCCCGATTTAATAAAATTGATCAAGGATGCAGGGTAAGCTGTACAATAAGAAATACTAATGGCTAATAAGTAAATATATAAAAATTCATTCAACCTCAGAAGTAATCAAAACATACTAATTAAGACCCCAATGAAATACTTATTGGCTGGTGACAACGCACCGCTGGGGAGGCACGAGGAAACGGGCCCTCTCCTGCTCAAACGGGACTCACAGTTGATCCAGGGCCACCTGGCAATATTTTCGTCTAGGAATTATTTTTGGTAATAATTAGATAGGAACACAAAAATATGTAGGGATATCAGCACTGCTTATAAAAGATAACACTCCATAACAATTTAAATGTGTAACAATAAAGAGCTGGTTTAACAGAGAGAAGTGTAAACACACAGTGGAATGATGTATGCCTGTTGAAAAGGTACTAGATTGTTACATAATGACATTGAAAGATGTCAGCAGCGCACGCTAAGTGAAAAGATCACTGGACAATCTGCTGTGTATGTGAGTGGACATGTACAGAGAGGAAAAAACCCTGGAAGAAAATATACAAAATGTGAACAGCAGTTATCTATAGGTGAAGGGTTAAACAGTAACTTCTACTTCTTTCTGTAATTTCCCCCATATTTTCTAATTTTTTAAAAAACAGTTAAGTACAAATTTCTTTTATAATGCGAAAAAAGTCAGGAAAAAGTCTTACAGGAAACAACAGCACATCTGAGTTTAAATTTTTCCATGAATGGGTTATATAATTACGGGGAATGGAGGGGGGAGGATTCACTTCCTATTGAGAAATCACTGAAACACTTCAGTGTCCAAGACCAAAGAAAGGAGAGAAATTCTTCTGTTTCTTTCTCAATAAATTGTTAGAAAGTGAGAAACTTTCAGAACAAACTACATCTGTTTTCTCACTCCTCCTCCACCTCCCCCCTCCTCCTTTTCCTATATGTGAAAGAAAAATGGCCCCCACGAGAACAGATGGGAACCTCCCTTCAGCTGCAGAGTCACCCAGACAGTGGCGCTGGGCCACCACAGGGCTGCCCCACCAAGGAGTGTCCTCATTAGGAACTGACAAGAATGTTCCTAACGAGGACTGAGAGTGTGCAGACGTGGGAAGCCAAGACCAATACCGTGTTCCTCACAAACAAGGCTGGGGGGGCACCTACCCACATTTACCTGCCCCGACCCTGGGCCTTCGATGCCCCTTGTCCATTATCATCTGTCCTCAGTGCCCACAGCAAAGAGACGGGGACCTGCAGGTACAAAACGTGTCTTTGCTTTATTTTTTCATTCCATTGCCCTCAAGTGCAGACACACCCGTTCAATTGATAGAGGAGGTATGTAGGCCATCTCTGAGGACAGACTACTCTACATTTCCTTACAGAAATCTTTCCAATTCATATTGGACTCAAAAACCAAGAAATCAAAATCCTCCTGTGTGCCAAAAATATTGCTACCTACACATGCAGATGTTCTGGAAAAATGAAAACACTTGACAGGCTCTGGAAGAGTAACTCGGCCTGAATGCCATCCCACCCTACTGCCATTTGCTCGTGGCCCCTCTCGGAATCCCTCGTGATTCGGCTTCCTTTTTGTTTTATGTGCTGATACAACAGAGTCACTAGAGTCTGGATGGGTGACTGCACTTCTGGGACCCTGTGTTTACCTGTGGGAGGCCGCCGGCCCCTCACTGCAGGTTCTGAACCGGGAAGTGGGTGTGTGTCTGTGACGTCTGTAACATCTGTCACCCAGCACTTCCTCACCGCAGCACAAGGGGGCAAGCCTGTCCCAGTACTGCCAGCATGTCCCCACCTCAACTGATCTGCGAGGCTGCAGCCTCAGAAAAAGATGGCAGACAACAGAGTCTTCATTCTTTGGGTTCTCAACCCAGCCAGACACATGTCTCGATGTCTCGGTTATGTGGCCCCATCTCAGCAACCACACAACCAGGTCCGGGCCTCGATCAGCTGCTCCCCACACCCACATTCTTCCTGCCATCCTAGACTGCAATGCTCTTCCCAGGTATTTATGGGAAAGGGAAATAAGAAATAAGCCTACTCAGCACTAAACAATGAATGGGATATCGATGTTTGATGGCAAAACTATCCTGAGAACATAGATTCTTTGAATCTTTGCATTTTGGATGATTTTTATGACCATCAAACTCAAATCTGCCGTTTCAGATAAAACCGACTCAGAGGGCAGGTGATATGCACAAGGACACCCTTAGATTGGAACCAGTTTTCAAATTCTTCCTTCGGTTTTGAGCACAAGGCAAGATTAGCTGTGAATGAGGAGCAAAGGCCCTACCCAGATGTAGGGAGAGCCTTTTACTGCATGTTTTTCTAATTCTCTTACTTCCCCGTTGGACTGCTTTGGGGAGGGCAGAGACGGTTTATAACAAATAAGTTGTTGAGCTTTAAATTTCACAACAGAGTCTTAAAAATGTAAGGCAGGCTCTGAAGTCTTTAAATTTAAACTCTTGATTTGCCAGAGTTTCCTCTCTGAGAAAAACTAGTAGAGAAAGAGAGAGATTAGAGGGGCTGTGTGCAAAGAACAGACACAGAGTCTCTAAGAAGTGCTTGGCATTCCCTCCTCTCCTTTCAGAAACAGGCTTGGGCAGTCCCAGGAGCAGTCACTGTCACCTGGCCCAAAGCATGCCCTGCATCAGCGCGAGCCCCTCTAGGAAGTCCCCACAATGACTCAGGTTAGCGGAGTTGGGTGGCCCCGCTGAGAGCAGGGCCTCAGCACATGCCTAGCAGCTTTGCGCCCTTCCACATGCAGGATGGGAAAAGAGACTGCGTGTTCCTGAGCCCAAGACCAAGCCCTTGGGAAAAGGCCACAGGAGGACTGAGTCACAAGGTGCAAGGATCTAATACCTGGAGCCACTGTGCAGAGCATCCCGCCACTGCCCCCCAGCAGAGGAGGCCAGCACATCAGGACCCAGGCCAGAGCTGGTGCACGGTGGCCCAGGGGAGACCGCCTTGTCGAACGATGGCATGTAACATGGACAACCCTCCCAGGATGCCCAAATCAGAGGTGAGCCTCCTGCCTAATGAATGACAGATCGCTCCCAGGAGAAACAAAGGTAAAGGGAGAAGGAAAAAAACTCTGATTCCATGAACTTTTCCCCAAAGGAGGATACAATTTAACAAAGAATTGACCCAGAGATCCTGAACTGCCAAGGTAAGGTCCTTGCATTAACAGCAGAAATGGGTGGGAGTAACGGGGTTTAAGAACTGTCTCGTTACCGACAGTCACGCTTTGCTCACCCAGGCTTGTGACCAGGAGGTTCTTACTGGATGCACACAGCTACTTCACAAGGGCCGCTGAGACTTTTGGCTCCGTTAGTGAAAACAAGGATAACCTCCGCATTTGTGCACTTGTTTAATATTATTTGTAGCACCTACAGCTTCCAGTCTGGGGACAACTGCTATCCAGAAGGCTGAAGCCTTTGGTTCAAAAAAGACAATGAGCAAAAAGGAAAACACTGGAGAGGAGACGGGGGGGGGGGGGGTCTGCTAGCAAACGCCTCCTCCACCTGCCAGCCAGGTCGCGGCACTCGGAGCCACCAGTGGTGCTGCTTCCAGCACGTGCTTCCTGCTTTCTCTCTGGGCCCAACCTCCATACCTGCTGGCACCAGCGCAGGGCTGCGATGACCGTAGGTCCTCCTCACACACGCCACAGGGGCTACTGTCAGTTTTCATGCCAGCCCCTGCCTGATGTCCTCAGCCCTTCTTGGACAGGCATTCCTGGGCAAGTGTTTTGAAATTTCTGGGCGAGCAGGACATTGGGAAGAAATGACTCAGCGTGGAGGGGCACGGCCCACGTTCCTTGCATGCTGGGAACCCCCGCCCCTGTGGGCGAATGCTCACCGGACAAGCATGTGCGGCTGGCCAGGGGACAATCTGCACCACGACAGGGAGAGCCAGCTGTCTGGCTGTCACGCTGCTTATTTTCCTTAAAACGGCAATGGTGCAAATCTATTGTAGAATTATGGCAGCACAGGGATTTAAGCCATTTTGATGTGTTTTTGTAAATTATTTCAAAGATCTAATTTTTGCCTCTTATGATTTGTTACGGGGTTTTTCTTGGGCATTACCCAGACTAAATAGCCTTCTGAACCCCAGTGGGCTTCAGCAGATGACCAGCTCACCTCTGTAAAGATGAGGCCTCTACCTATTAGCACACAGGGCGACAACCGTTCTGGGCATTAATTGGACGGACGACTGGAATTAAGTGAATGGCGCTACTGACCACATGGCTGCTGTTACACTTGTCCCCTGGGAGGCTTTCGGCACTGGCTTCTAGAACACCCACTGAGGCAGGTCTACAGGTGTGGGCCTGAGCGCAAGAAGTACATGTTGAAATCAGCTGTGCTTACACAGACCACTTAGCACATGACTGGTGACCTGTCTTTAGGTTAAACTCCAGAGATAGTTCAGAGCCCTTTGTCTTCAAAGGGAAGAAAAATATGGAGAAAAAATGCCATACTGCTCTGTCTCTCATTTTGTCAAAATCTGCTCTTTGGAATGTTCTGTTTATCATCCTAAATAGGCGGATGGTTTGAATGGCTGTTGGTTTTGTCTGACATCCATTGCCTCTTTCAGGTCATAAATAACACACCCTGAATTTCCTTTTAGAAACCACCCCCTCCTCACTCTGAGTCTCCATACAAATTCCAGAGGTGACCTCACAACCCCAGAGGCTGCATGCAACCCATCCAAGCCGAGGTGACTGAGGGCAGGGAGACTGTCTCTCCCAGGGCTGGCTGGATGGGAGCCTGGCACTGCCGTGGGCCACCTGACTGCCATTCAGAGACAGCCTGCCTGTGAATGAAGCCAAAGCAAAACACAACAAAGTAGACCCAGGGAGCAAGGTAGACACTGAGTACCTGGATCTAGAGATGCCTGTAACTACAGCCACCCCAGGTACGTTTGCTATTTTTCATTAAGGCAGTCCAAGACTGGATTCTGTTGCCTGCATCCAGGAGTCCTAACTAATACAGTCATGTACCAAGAACTAGGGTCTTTTTCATTTGGAAGGAAGCAGGTTCTGGGTAACTATTGGAAAAGTTGATCTGAGTCCAAGATTTCTACAGATATTCCTAACTAAGCTTCAGAAAAATCAACCACGAGGCAGAGTCAGAACACAAGAGTAGAGAGCTAAAGATTAGCAGCTTCAGGGCCAAACCCAAGAGAGCTGTGCAAAATGATGGGTCTCCTCCCAACTCCTCCCACTGGCAGAAACCCCCGAGTCCGGTCAACAACCACACGTGCCCAGCTCCAAGCACCTAGAAACACACTCGGCAAATTCCGGAGTAACCCTGGATGCAGTTAAGTAACTCCGAGTCCAACTCCTTCTCAAAAGTAAGAAAGAGAGAACCTTTTAATCTCATAGGACTTCTGTAAGTTTAAATGCGAGAATGTATGTCAACCACGTGGCTTGGAACTTCACATGTAATAAATGGTGGATGTTACAGTTATTAGTACTATTATTATTGATATTAATATGGTTACTAAAATTAATAATTTACCCTACTACTGTTTTTACTACTATTCACGACACTCACAGCGCCTGCAATGAACATTTAACACAGCTCTGTGCATGTAACAGTCACTCAATAAATAATATTTAAATGAATGAGCTGCTGCTGGATCAATCTGGAATTGTAAACAAAAATTCTAGGAATGAGGGCTTTCTGGGCAACACATGTTAATTATTTTAAATTATAATACTCAGTGTATGGGGATAATATTCTAAATGCTTTAATTAACTCATCCAAATTAAGCCTCATAACAAATCCATGAGTATGAAATGACTGAACTCCATTTTACAGATGGGAAGACTGAGGCTCAGAAAGTTCTCACAATTAGAGAGTGGTAGAGGCAGGGTTCAGATGCAAGGTCTGAGGGGTCAGAAGACCCGGCTCAAAACGCTCTCCCTACTGCAGGTAAAGGCCTCTCCCTGAGAGCCCTAGCGTTCAGATCCTTCCAGGGGGCTGGTCTCCTCCTCACAGGCTTTATTCTTCTTCTCCGACTGCCTCTCCTATCAATGCTGGCTCTTTGGAAGGAAGAGATGGTGAATCTTTTTTCCCCTCTCTTTCACAAAGATGATCTGTAAGATTTCTTCCAGGTCTGAAATGTCCACAATGCTCAGGAGGTGGGATTTCTGTACTTCTGTCTGCCCCACTGTCCCCACTTCGGTTCAAGTCCAGTCCTCCAGGAGGCACCCGCTTCCAGAACAAGAGAGACTTGCCTTGGAAAAACATTTGAAGTTTGTTTAATACAAATACTACTGCCTGCATTTCAAATCCTTGTCATTTATCTTGTGTGGCTTACGCTCCTGTCTCTTTATTTTAATCTAGTTAAATAATGTCCTCACTTTTAAAAAAGGCTCAGTCAAGGATGAATTCCATTCTCCTGTTCAATTTTGTGACTGTTCTCAATTTCATTAAAAAAACAAAAAACAAAACTCTGCCCTGGCTGGTGTGGCTCAGTGGACTGAGCACCGGCCTTCGAACCAAAGGGTCGTTGGTTCGATTCCAAGTCAGGGCACATGCCTGGGTTGCGGGCCGGGTCCTAGGCTGGAGGTGCATGAGAGGCAACCACACATTGGTGTTTCTCTCCCTCCATTCCCCTCTCTCTAAAAATAAATCAATAACTCTTTGAAAAAACAGTTAAAGGCCCAGTGGCCCTGGGTTTAGACAATGAGCTACCTGGTTCTTGCAGCTCTAGACCCTTTAGAGTTCAGATCCAGATAATCAATTTTCATCTCAGGATTCCAAAAGCTAACATATGTCACGATAAACTGAGATCAAAAGGGAAGCCTGCGGGCACACCATCATACACATGGGCTTTAAGCACAAATGGAAATAAATGCCTTGGAGTATGTTGCGCATTAAAAAAAAAATGGAGGCATCTCACTCCTTTGGTGGGGAAGGCATTCTCTGTGAATAATAATGTTAGTCCTATTGTTTGCTGAGGGACTGCTTGAGGCCTGGCTAAGACAAATGTTTACTCTCGGCCTTAAAGCACCAAAAAGGTATTAAAGTTTCAGGATGGCTCCAGGAAGGGAGGAGTAGGGCCTCGGCTGTTTCACGGAGTATCTGATACATAACAAGAGGGCAGCAGTCCAGGGCTGTCTCCACTTCTGCCCTTTTACTCGGTTAATTTGGTTAATTGGAAGCAGATCTTTAAATCAAGGTTAAATTAAAGGAAAAAAGTTAACCACAAATTGAAATTCGCAGGAGACCATGGGAGGAAAACCTTCGCATCAAAGAGCTGCAAAGAATTCACAAGTAAGGGCCACCTCGCCACCAGGGCCAAGTTGGGGCCCTCAGCACTTCCTCTTCCTAAGAGCCCTTCAGAGCACCTTCACGTGCTGCCAGGGAGCGCGGCTCCGAGAGAGTCCACGCAGCGCTCAAAGTCACGTGCTTGTCAAGGCAGGGAGCCAGGTTTTGAACTCTGGTCGTGCACTTCCAAACCATCCAACGCCCTCAAAATCCTTAAACAGAACAATCCCTGTCTATCTGAGGTTGTGGACATATGCTTTTCTAGAGACAAAATGATGGATGTGATGACCTCTCAAGGTCACTTCCAACCACCAAATTCTATTCTTTTGATACTAACAACGGCTGCCACCAAGTGTTCTGAGTTAGGCCCGGGCCTGTGACTGACTCCCCAACAAAACAGGGGGGTGGAGCGAGAGGCAGGACTGCTCAAAGACCACTTCAGAGAATCCCATTTCTTTGCCTTTTTAACTGTGGGGTTTTTTTCTTCTCCTTCCTCTTTCCCCTCCTTTTTGCGTGTGTTGCATAGAAACAGAAAGTGCCTTTGTACCAATTACTAGGCACTAATTTACACTCTTCAGGGGGAGCTGGGACTGCTGGAGAAATATTAGGGAAAGGTGGGAGGGTCGGGTGCGGGGGAGGGATTGAGCAGGAGGGGCCTGGAATGCTGCAAGCTTTTTCTCCACGCCTGAGAACAGGCGAGGGGAGGGGAGGAAACCTTGGAAAATTTGGAAGTCAAGACTAGGGAAAATGACAATGCTGAGGTCTTTTCTTTCTTTTTTTAATCAAGAATGCTAATGATCATCAGGCATTCAGAAATCAAATCGGCGGGTTAGAAAGCCTCCTCTAACCAGGGCACGTCAAGGCGTTTTAGGGGCAACTGAACGTCAGTACAGGGAAATCACCCGCCCACTCTTCTCCCTGAACTTGCTAAGGAAAACCATTGTCAGCCACTTTCCCAATATGTCATATGATGTTCCTCCCTGGGAAGTTCAATCTGGGAATTTCCCATAGATGTTGCTGAATGACAAGTGTGCGGGATAAGCGTCAACAATTGAGACAGGAACAGGAACGTAAATTGGACGCTTATGTTCAGAGTCCAAGAATTCATTTCCTTCAGGTTACCTCTTTGCCTCTGAAAGTAATGGGGTGTTACCATCAAAACAACAAAAAATATTTATTCTGGTACCTCCCTCCCCACTCCGGGGCCCCATTTGCACACCGCCTCTCTCTCTTCTCACCACTAAACAGAAGATTTGAGAGGAAAACCAAGGGAAACAAAGTTTTTACTCTGTAATTCTACTCCACTTGTATTTTCTGCTGTGAAACAGCAATCCTGCCAGCAGCTGAAGCTTTTCTAAGACAATCCCACTTCGCCTTCACTAGGGCAGCTAGCTGGAAGGTGATGGACAAGTGGAAAGCGAGAAAGAAGAGCCACCGGCCCTTCCCACTGCTGGGACTAGGAACAAAGAGCTGTTGGGGTCCCCATCGGCCCTTCGCCCCAGGGTGAGATTCCAACAGCGGATGGGCCATCTTTCCTTGGAGTCAAGGGAACTATAACCTCTTGTGGGACACCCGAGATTAACCCCTACAGGACATCCTTGCAATCCTCAGAAACCTATCGTCCCGCACAGCAAGAGGCCCTGTGCATCCTTTGCTGTCTTCTCAAATGTAGATTATTTTTCCTCACAGGACCCACGAGGCTGTATCTACAGTCTCACTGGGGAAGGGGGAGCGATATTGCCCCGAAGGGGGCAAAAACTAGGTCTTGGCTATTACAGTGGTGTGTGGTCCTCTATATTACTGGCGCTAAACATATTTGTGGTACTAAAATGTCATGGGGGAGGTAGTTATGGAGAAAATGTCTAAAGTCTCCTAAAGGGTGAGAAAATTAAAGGAAAAAAAGGTAGAAAAACTGTGTAAGCAAGCTTCACCCAGGCTTAGTTGTAAATCTATCTTGGATGAAGTATGTCAGATTATGAAATCCATTTCATGTCACTTTAGGAAGTCCTCTGTAAAGAGGAATGGGCACAGAGAATGTCTCTATTCATGGCTAGAGGAGAAGGTGGTAAAGACTGGCCAGGAGCTAGTCAGTGGGCTGCCTGTAGCCCACTTCAGAGCTCAGGCTCCTGGCCTCGGGCTGTGGCCAAAGTAAGACCTTGCCCTGTCCCTGAACCTCGGCCTCCCAAGTAGTGGAAGTAGATCCTTCTCACACCTTTAACAGCACTGGATTCTCCCGAACCAAACCACTGACTCTAAATGTTTTTCTAGTAATCGAGGGAAAAGAGTATAAGAAGTATAGAATGAACCTGAAATCTATATAAGCAAAATTTTAAAACTTTAGTCTCAGGGAAGAAACATCCCACCTAAGTTGGAATCAGGCATTCCTAGAGAGGCCAGAAAATCTCTTCCCCTTATTGGAAGATAACTTCCAGGGTGGGGGCTCCCCAGGTCCCTTCGGCCAGATAGTCTTGGCAGCGAAATGTTCAAACAGCACAAGGAGAAACGGAGTAGCTACTCTTGGGGTGTTTGCAGCCCTTGTCTCTCCTTGTTTTACATAAACTTCCTTCTACCCTATTTTTTATTTTTTTTTAATTGTTAAAAAATTTTTTTCCCTATAGAACTGGAGTGTGATGCTTGGGATTTAAGGCTTTCTAATGTTCAGAATCCTAAAACCAGTTATCAAGCTCAACCCATTGTCACCATCTGAGGACAGGTAACTTAAGTCCCTCCAAAGAGAGTAAAATTGCACCCGGCATGGAAATAAGGCCTAAGGTTTCTATCACTGGGGTGTCAACCTAGTGTGACTTCACATCAGGCAGTTCTGATGACTTTTGTCTGGAATTTGGATGTAGTTGTTTCCTTCCTTCAAAGATATTCCTCACCCCCAACATACTTATGCGCTATGTACAGGGTGACCACAGTGTCAAGAAATTTGGAATAAACTTTTTTAAGTGCGTGTGGAAGGGTTGAGGGGGCTCAGGTGCAAGAGGGGGTCTAGGGAGTGAGTGGGTTTGAGTGGGTGTTTGTGGAGGCCAGTTTGGGGTGTATTCTGGGAGGTGGAGGAGTGTGTCGGTGTGGGTGTGGGGACTGTAAGGGACTCTGGAGTGTGTGCACATGTGCGCATGTGCATGCGGGGGCGGTGACACAGGTGCAGGTCTATGGTGTTGGGCCAGGATAAACTTCAAGTTGGTAGCATTTCAGGCAATATGCTCGATATGCTTTCAGGCAAAGTACTCCAATGTATCTCATTTTTAACACGAAACAGAAATCCACTCTAAAGTGTCCACCATGTCTGGAAACAGAAAACAGTGTATTTGCTGTACGTTTTTCAGGTTACCTATGGATCCGCTGCTTAAACTTTAGCAGTACATCACCTGAGAAGATATCTGATCTAGAGGCTGAAAAAATCAAATCGAGCACGGTATTTAAAAATATAAACTAACGTACAACTTAAAAATAACTTTATCCTAGGTTTCTAAACTTTGAAGGCCTCTAGCACACAAACTATAAGACCCAGCATTTTTTGAGAGTCTACTGTGCATGGAATCCTATTAAGTGTTTCATAAATGTTACCTTTGCACAAGAACCTTTGAGTTCAGTGACACTACCCTATTTTCTGGATTTAAAAAGTTAGGTTCAAATAAATCAGAGGATGCAAACTCAAATGCCCACAGAGACGATGAAAATGATTAAAATAAGGGGCACTGCACCATATCAAGCAATACCAGGACAAACTGATTGTTGCTAAACAGGAATTTAGGCCAAGTATTGCTAAGTCGTTCGATTTTTCCAGAGAAGTCAGAAGTCTGGATTTGTGCCAAAATCCTCTGATTTTTTTAGATATTGGTAACTAATTAAATTTTTAAACCATGTGTCGGCCAAGCCAAACAGATGTGCAAAGCAAATTCAGCAGCAGGCATTGTGAACTCTGAATTCAAGTAACTTGCTTAAGGTCTCACAACTGGGAAACAGCAGGAGAAATCAGAACCCAGCTCAGCCTGCCTCAAAAGCATCTTTCTCTTAGGATACTACAGATACATCTGTACTGAATTAAATGGAATTTTGTTTACATGACTCGACTTCTAAAGCCACTGGTTCTATAGAAGTGGCAGCTATAGGAGGTTCTAGGGGAGGTGAGCAAGAGGCCTGAGGGACTCTGTTGGGCCACAGAGAGCAGGGGGCGTGGCTAGAATTTTAGCTCTTAAAATCTTCACGGAATGCAGACATTCTACTGCTATCTCCTGTCCACCTTCTGGATTTAATACAAACAAAAGGAAAATCAGGAAGTTTCTGACCCCACCCTAAAGACAATCTAACTGGAAGCTGTACCTGAAACTTTCGAGCACACCGAACTTCCTGTAAGTCTCTTATTCAGAGTAGCCTTTATTCACCTTGTTTAGTAGGAGTACCCTTCTGACGATATTTACAGAGGCTAGGAGGTTTGGTTCAACCGTGTCCCAGCATTACAGAGCACCAAAACATATATAAGACACCTGCAATCACTGTATCTCTAGTTTCCAAAGACTGGCTATGGTATTTAAAACAGAAATAACATTTCACTTCATTTTCCACTCTTGTCTGTGTAAAAGGTTCTCCTGAAACAGCTGAGCTGACTTGCCTTATGGAGAATTAAAGAGCACCACGCATGCACGCACACATAAGCAGCCATTTCTATAAATGCCTGAGAAAATCACTCAGCTGAATGATTCAGAATGTTGGGAATCGGTTTTCCGTGTCGAGTGGACTCAGGTAGCTCACACTAACACATTAACACACTGCAGGCCTCCCCAACTGCAGGACGGGGCAGCTCCCTGAAGGAGAAAGTGCCTTTGCTCAAGGTGGCAGTGGGTGTCCAAGTGAACAACAGAACTCCGGGAACATGGCTGACGCAGCCAGGCCCGCCTAGCAGCTGTTGGTAACACCCTTGGTTTAATACACCCCTATTTCACCCCTGGCAAGCCACACCAAAGGTCACATCCCCCAATTCAGACACGTGTCTTTCAACAACCTTACAGATACAAGCTTTAAAATGTGCTGTTTTATGGCAACCCCGGATGACAACCCCAAACAGAACCTGATTTTGCATTAACCACAGAGGAAATTGTTTTATTCCTGTGCCAGCAACACCTCTACAAGAAGCACTTTCCAAAGGAAATAAAGTATGAGATGCAGTTATGTGGCCTTTTAAAAAGCAAAACGAAACAAAATCAACCAATTGTCATTTCAAAACCTCAGGTCCAGGGCCTCATCTTAAAAGTGCCAAAAATTACACAAAATGACACCACTTTTCCAAGTAACTCCAACAGCAACCTTTTAAACATGGTGTCAGAGGACAGAGAGGAAAGGAGCTGCAAGGGGAAGAGCAAGCCCTAGGCTTCCTTGTCGGAACAGCCGTTGTATAGAAATCTGACTAAAGATGGTGAGGCAGCAAGGCCAAGTGTCAACGCTTTCCAACTTTCTGAGTATGTTAAACAGAACCAACAAAACTGGCTGACCGTGGTCCCAGGAAGTCTCCAAAGCCCATTTTATCCTGCAAATGTCTTTCTAGCCACATTCATCTGGCCATCCCTGCCTTTTGCTCTTCCTGGGAGAGACCATTCCTTGGGGCCTCCAGAACATTTCAACAGTCTTTACTTGACCTCCACCAAGGACCACACCTCCTCCTCCCTAACTGCTCTATTCAGGGTGGAGGGTGAACCTGAGTCACGTGGAAAAAAATTAGCTCTGAAATCTCACTTTGAAGTGGCTAACCAGTCGTGAAGTTTACCCACCAACCATCGCTTGATCAAACTCCTCTGCTGCCTGAAGCAGTGTTATTTTAAACCTCTCTGGGGACTCTTGGCCAAATTTAAAACCACCTTGGCAAGCCCTGAAAAGTAGCAAGCATACAGCTAAATGAGTCCTTAGTCATCCTTAAAAGGTTCCATGTAAAGTGTGCCGCATCTACCCAGGTCCTGGCCACGTCTTATCAATCCCACACGAGAATCAAATAAAAGGTACGCCACTTGACTCCCCCACCCCAACCCCAGCCAGCCTCTGCCCAGGTCGGGTAGCCCCAACGTCGCAGGGTGCGGGAGTCCTGGGGGGCGGGGCGGGACAGGGGAGGGGCAGTGCCACTCCCCACAAAGCCACGCATCGGGGCTAGCACTCAGCACTCACTCGGTCCGCCAGTTTAATGCTCTCCGCGGCTTCCAGAGGCTGGGGACGATTAAGGAGAGTGAGCTTTCAGTCTCTACACGGTTTAAATAGTTAAACAGCATCTTATCCAAAATGTTTGCACCCTTTAGGCCAAGTGTGGTGTCCTTAACGCCCAGGAACGCTGCCAGGCCAAAGGTTAACTAACCCCAGAGGTCGGTGGAAGAGGGAGACGACGCTAACCTGTATGCACTCTGTAATGGGCTTTGAGATGGGAGGATTTTCCATAGACTTTCCCACAGCCACTGTAGGGGCACTTGTGCCTCTTTTCGGAGGCGTGTTTCCCCTTCGCAGCCACTCCAGGGTGGAGGAGGGAGAGCGGGCTGGGCGCGCTGCCAGGATCCTGTCTCTCCTCCGGGCTGTGGGAAGGACTCGACCCAGATTCGGTGGTCACGTCGCTGTCGGATCCCATATCCTCATCCGGACTCTCCAGACTGTCGCTGCACACCGAGGGGGTCTGGATGGGTCGGTACTTGTTCAGATCCAACAAGCTCTTGGCAATGGTGACCAGTGTGCAGTAATCCTTCCAGGTGTCCCCCGGGTCACCGTGCTCCTTGGTCATCTCGCGCTCAGGTAGTCGCAGCCGCTCGGTGTCCTGAGCTCCCCCATGTTCCGGAACCGCGGCGCGGTTCGAAATGGAAACCAGACACTGGGCAGCCACGAAGTCCATGTAGGCGGCCGCGGACATGGTGCGGGCGACAGCAGCCCCGGCAGCGCGGTCAAACTTGGCGGTAGCTGCAGAGGTTCGGCTTACCCTGCCCTGGCCTCGGACGACGAACGCCGCGCGGCGGCCAAGGGGGCGGGGGCGCAGGGCGCTTCCGACTCGCAGGAGCGCCAAGGCGACCTCAGCCCCTCATCTTTACGTAACCCGCAGCGCCTCCGCACGCAGCCGCCACGGTGCTGAACTCGCCGCGCTGCCGCCTCTCGCTGCTGCGGTGTCCTGCGCCCGGCGCAATCCCCCCGACGGGCGCGCCCACCGCTCCCAGCCGGCTTTCTTGGAAAGACGCCACACGTGGCGGTCGCAAGTTTATTCGACTGAATACGCCCCCGAGGCGCTGGGAGAGGAAACTGCAAGAGAGGTACACGCCCTCTGCCGCCGCCTCTCCTCGGAGCTAAAGACCCAGGACATTCACCCGACCACCCCGACGCAGGTGGCAAGGGTGGGACCAAGAGCCACGTCTAAGAGACACTTTTCCCCCAGCCCACTGACGGTTTCTGAGCCCCTGCTCTTGCCCGTCCGCACCGTTCCGGCATTCTCTTGCTCAGTAACAATTTCGCAGAATCCCATCACGTCACAATTCAAACCCCCTCCAATTGGCCAGTGGGGAGGGTGATTCAACTCTGTTTACTTTCTCCCCCTGCCAGTCAGAACGGCCTTTCGGTGGAGAGGTGCGTCTAGAGCTGAGGCGTGCGACCAATCCGACCGTTCCCTTTCGATGCCTCGTGCTACCCCTACAGCCAGGAACGCTGACATTTAAAAGGGTAACAGCCCGGAGGCTGGAAAGGAGCAGCCGCTCCTCTTTTGGCGTGCCTCCAGCTCTGGTGGCCGGTCCAGGCCTCCTGGCTCGCGTTCCAGCTTGCAGAGCTGTGGGACACACCTTCCCTAGTCGGTTGCGCTCGTTCTTATGATAAAAGAGAACTTCTGGTTCGGTTTTCCAGCTCGCAAACAGTTAAGTGACTTCTTGCAAACGCTACAGTCCCAGCAACCAGCCTTCCAATCAAAAGTAAGTTGGTTGATGTCACTGACATTGGCTCAGCCAATCAGAAGGGCGTTCTGAAAGCTAGCGCTCAACACTTGTAAATGCTTAGAGCTGTAGTGAAACTGGACACATCCTTCGGTTTCTTGTGTTGTTGGTAGTAAATTTGAGAAATGTCTGGGGAGGGCATGGGTGATGAATAAATGCAGTGTGAGTCTATAATTACATTTTTTTAAATTGAATGTCAGGCCAAGTTGCCCAAAGATAAACAAAAATGAAAACTCAGCAATTCATCCCTGCTGCCCCCGCCCCCCAGTTTTGGGATGCGGCATTCTTTAGGAAAGATTTTTAATAGTCCCTCCATCCAATACATGAAAATGCAAAGCTGACAAAGTTCTGTTTTAAAGCACAGTCTTCCTATTTTTGGCTACTTTTTACATTGAAACAGCCCATCATTGCTTTTATGATACCTCCAAATTCCTCTCCTTCCCTAATGTAATTTATTCTGTTTTTTGAAGCTATTATAACCCGCTACTTTTATTTTCAAATAAATAGAGACAAAAATCCCCCATTTGTATAACTTTAAGGACACATCGTTCTTAGCTCATTTTCTTCCCCAGATCCCCGCACAACTGTTAGGGCATGTTTCCTTCCCTTGCCTTTCAGATGTGGAGACAGGGGACACAGAGAAGTGGCATGTCTACCTTATCAGGTACAGAGTGACAGACCTCAATTGAACTCATAGATATCCTGATTTCTAGTTCTCTGAGTTTTACAATAACTGAAGTCTTTGGTTTTGTGAAATATTTACTATGTTAAACAGATTTTTAACTGTAACCAGCCAGAGATCCTTAGCCATTGAATACTGTGGCATTACTTGATCAACAATTAGTGTGGGACTTAGAGTCTGATTAACTCAGTTTGCCTCTCCCTCTTAATGAATGATGGGGTTGTTTTCCATCTTGATAGCTGAAAAAAGAATCCAGGGCTAATTTCTCCTGCAGAAGCTTACTGTCAGCACAATTCACTTTCCTAATTGTGTGTGAGAGGTTTCTGCTACTACGTGATGCCGATCCAGTGAGGTCCAACCATAACCCCCATTGTAACACCAGGTTCTTGGTCTCTAGAGGAAGGATCTCAAATTGACCCTCCAAGTCTGAAGGCTAGTGTAGTTCATTTTGATTTTGTTTTTGAAGTTTACAGGAACATATTATAGTAGGTGACTAGATGGGAAAGGGAAGTATAGAAGGGGGATGCTGGTCAATCAAGAATATCATCATCACCATCATCACATCATAGTAAGATATGTACATACATCATAGCATGTAAAAGTGAAGCCATCTTAGGTTTTTTGTATACCAATCCCCCTAATTTTAGAAAAAAATTCATTAACCCCCAGGAGAATTGGCCTACTTCATGATTTTTCTGGGACAAACTCTGTCCCCAAGGAAACATGATCACTTAGTAATTGCACCTTTGCTTGACTCTTTAAGGTCCAGCACAAATACCAGAGGGATCTCTCCTAAGTCCCTATAATCACTGCTTGTACAGTCTCTCAGACTTGCTTTGCAGCTGGCATTCCACTGGGCACCCTAGAGTTAATACTGGTGGTATTTCAGAAAAGAAGGAAAGTCTGTATCTCTCCTTGAAAATAGTAATCCAGGAACTTGGATCCTGGAATAAATCCATCATCATAGTTATTTTTTTTTAATATAAACTTTCTTCTCCCTGTTTCTTGCCTCTTCTCTTTAATTCCCTTTCATTTAATTGTGTTTGGATTGGACATAAACCCTGAACTCTTCCAACTCATTCATTTCAGAGGTATAAAAGCAAACTGAGATTTCATACATGTGAATTTCTCTCATGCGTTTACAAACATAACTGTTGCTTGACTTAATTTGGAATATCTTTTTAAACTCAGCAATTCTAAAATTGTAGGCTACTTTCTTCTTTTTCTCCTTTTCCACTCATTCACTCCCCAGATATTTATGTTTCTGTTGATGAGCTAGGCATGGGGAAATACAGAAATAAAAAGGCACTCTGTCCTCAATTAGGCTTATAAGTATATATATATTTTTATATATCACAAAAAGTAATAATTCCTACATTAAGACTTTTTTCCTTGTATTTTCAACAACAGGTTTCCATGCTGTATTGGGATGCATATTACAAGTTTTATGATTAAAGCCAGCTTATGCTGTTTTGCCAGCATGTAGTTATCATAATTAAAATTCTGGCAGAATAAATTATTCTGAATTAATATGAATCATTCCTAATTACAATGAATAATTTGCCAGTAAAGTATATATTACACCACATAAATATGAGGTCTGTTTCCCCCCAAGTTAGTCTTTATAAATACACATTTCAAATCCACACAAACCAACTGGGAGGAGTAGAATTCAAAGACTATAACAGCGTTTCTAGTTTTTAAGTATGCATTTTCCTCTCTAAATTCTGCCTAAACCTTGGCTTTATTATCCAAATTCTTAAGAACAATGGCCTCCTGGGCCTGAGATGAGCTGTGTTCCTTCAAACAACTTCTTAGAGCTATTTCTTCACTTGTTAATTGCTGGGATTCGATTAATGCATCGCCACAGTCCCTTTCAAGCTCCAAATATTCTAGGGATTTCTCCTCCCCTCCCCCGCGCCAAAAAAAAAAAAAAAAAAAAAAAAAAAACCTAGGGAAACAATTGGGCAAGAGTTGGGTTCTTTCAACACCACTTCTTTGCTGCAGCGAAGGTCAGAATACTTTACATCAATATTTAATGGGATAGCAGGCACAAATATAAATTGTTCAAAATCCCTTAAAAACCTTCTTCCTTAACTTCATGGTCTCGCTTTTTCTTTCTCCAAGGTAGTCTGTGGGAAGTTGCCTGGAGGGCTCAAAGAGAATCTCATCCTTTTTCCCAGATAAAATTTCCACCCTAGCCCTAAGCAAGGTATTTCTAGGCCGACTGTATTCCCAAACCCCTCTCCTGGAGATTTTTATTCAACCTGAGCCCAAGGCAGAGTTTCCCCAACTAGCCAGGATAGAGCTAATCCCCTGGCGGGAAGTGTCGGTTAAAATCGCACTGTGGAGGCACTGGGATGCGCCAACTCGGGCTTTTTTCATTCTTTCCTACTGGGAGGCGTGGACGGTGCTGGGCAGAGCTGCCAGCCTCCAGGCGGGAAGGAAAGAGAACAGATGGCCCGCTGAGGGTAGGGGATCACGTGTCAGACCTTACTCTGGGCTGGATCCAGACTTCTTTATGGACCCGGCCTAGGCGCACAGGGCAAATTTGGGGGAAAGCAGTGTTCATTTTAGCGTAAACAGAGCAATTAGGAGGAGAGTTTGGGGAGGAGGGAGGCGGGGCTGAAGGGATCGGGCTTCCTACAATGGCGGAGTTCCTGGATTTGAAATACAATCAGGTAAAGCCCTATGTGGCGAAACCCCGTGGCCAGCACAACAGTTAACACCCAGGGGCTGGGGAGGGAGGGGCGGCTCCAACCCGCGCGAAAACTTGCACGACGCCCTACTTCGCTCTCGCTCCACTTAGCAGCCTTCCGCCAATCTCCAGGCCTCTCCTTTGCCAAGCAGAAAGGCCACCCGTTCATACATATGCAGGAGGATAAGTTTAGCTCACAGCCCCCCAAGCTCCGAGAAGCCCCGCGCCGCGCACCAAGAATCACCCACGCTTGGGGGCGGGCGCAAGGCTCGGACCGCAGACTGGCGGGCGGCTCAGCCATTCGCAAGCCGCGCGCCCCAGCCCTGGCATCGCCCTTTTAAAAAGTCTTCCGCAGGCGGCCACCGCAGCAGCAGCCTGAGGAGGAGAGTTCATCTGAGGACAGTCCCAGTTCTCAGAAATCCCTTCCCTGCTGGAACATCAAGCTCCCTTTACTGCAGTTGAACAAACTGCCCTAGATTGGGGGATGAGGAACCCCCGCCTCCCAAACTCATGCAAGGAGCGCCGGGCGCCCGCGCCCACGTGCGCTAACCTTGACATTAGACCCTGCACCAGGGCGGGAGGTGGTGGGGGCGGGAGTGCGCGGGGGCGGCTTGTTGGTCCCTCGCGGTCCAACCCCTTGGGTTACCTCCCTCTGCGTGCGCGTACCGCCCTCTCCGCTGTTTCATAACTCTAGAGGGACTGAGTTTTCTTTCTTTTTTTTTTTAACTATTGGGGGTAAGATAGGTGGGGAGACGTATGTGTTGGGAAGGTGGGGAGTGGGTAGCGAGGCATCTTCTGGGTGCCCTACGCCCGCGAAGAAGAGGAAAACCTGCCTTGCGGTACCTTCGGGAACACTGCGGAGTAGGGTGTCGGGGTGACATCAGCTTCTAAACATAGTCCGTACCGCACCCCAACTCTGAGCGCCGCGAGCAGGGTTGGGGCGGCGGGGGTGGGGAAAGCGGGGGAGGCGGATGCTGCTGTCCGCGGGCGGGGCGGCCCGGCGGGCCGGGCTGAGCGGGAGATGACTTTGCAGGAATCATGCTTGCAGAGTTTGCAGGCAAATGTTTCCCGCGATGGTTGGGCCAGCGGGTTAGGAAACATTCCTGCCCTTCCGTGCTGTCCCCTGCCCTCGAAAAGTCAAACACATACACACGCAGCCCTTAGAGCTAAGGTGCTTTTATTTCTATAAATCAGTCTATCCCACAACTACAGTGCCCAGGTGTGGTCTCTTCGGGGATCACCCGCTCCCTCCAGGCCCGCGTCTGCCCTGCTGTGTGTCCACTTGGGGCTAAGCCTGTGAGGGGTCGGCTCGGCCCTCCCGGTGAGTAAGATGGGCTGTTTCCTGTGGTTGTTGTGGAACAGTTTGTCCTTTTTACCAGCCCCCACCCCTCGCCCGGTCTCCACCCCCTTGGTAAATATAGCGCTCACGTTTCATCATCTCTTTGTCCAACAAGCGCCAGACACCGCGGCCCCCGCGGCCTCCCTCCTCCTCCCCCCCCCCCTCGGCTACCTCACTTAACCCCGCGCGGGCAGGAACGGGTAGCAGCCTGCCCCGCGGTCGCGCCAGCCCTGCACGCCATCCTTCCCGCCGCAGTACATTCCCACACACCTATCCCCTCTCCTGCTTCCACTTCCCCTTCAAGGTGTGCCCCCATGCCCTGGTCCCACCCCCGCTACCCGAGTGTTTTGGGGTCCAGATGTGTGTAGGTGTTTGGAGGTAGACACCCATTCTTTCCAGCCCCTGGCGTCATCCCACGTCCGAGCCAGTACTAGATCTTCCACTTACCGCCCCCTCTTCCCAAGACCGCCCCCCTCCCCCCTGGAGCTCAGGTGACAAGCTGCTGAGACAGTCTGATTCACCGACAGCTGAACCAGCTATGTGTACTTGGGGGTGGGCGCTTCGTGAACCGGCTCCCTCCCAACCTCCTCACCCCGGAGGGGAGCAGACTGGAGGGTCGGGAAAGGAGAAGTAGGTGGATAGCAGCCTAGAAGTGCGTGCTTCCCTCTCTGCCTTCCCCTCCCAGTTTCATTTCCACACGTACAGCCACCCACTGGGGACCGGAGGCGGCTGGTGTTCTCTGAACGCAGGGAACTGGCTCTCTCTTTGGTCTCCTGTTTACTTCCCTCCTCTCTCCCCTCCCTCCTTCTCGCCCCCACTGCCCCAGGCTGCCTCCCGCCCTGAGCAGCTGGGAAACCTGCAGCAAAACACTGCAGTCATGAGACTTCCCAGGACATGAGCTGTGGCCCGGCTTTGCCCCGCTCTGCCCCTGCCTTGCCCTGCTGTGTGTCCACTTGGGGCACTTTGTCCTGGAGAGAAAGGCTCTTGGGGCACTTTGTCCTGGAGAGAAAGGCTCTTGGGGCTCCTCATCCCGGAATGTGGAGGAGGTGACCATCTCCTTCCCTCTTCTCCCACCTTGGCACCAGATACCATCCTGTAGGGGCCTTGCCTGGCTGACTTGGCCGGGGCTCTGGGCCACCCCCTTGAGTGGCCACCTGTTCAGGGAGGGGCAGTGAGAGAATGGACAGTGTGTAAGAACTCGGGATCCAGGATGCTGCAGAGCTGGCTTACTTGCTATCACAGGTTGTCCTGTTCATGACATGGTGCCCAAAATTCCCTGCTGACGGAGGTTTTTCGGCAGAGCAGGGAAACCTGCTCCCAGGGACAGACACACCCTCTCCTTATGGAGTCCCGCAAAAGCTTTCCCTTTCAAAGCTTGTTTCCCAGCAGGCAAGAATTCAGCCTCTCTCCCTCAGCAAGCTGAATGAACAAAGAACTCCGAGGAGGCCATGAGGCTTGACCTCTGGGTGCCGCGTGCATGAAGTTCACCCCATTTAAAAACCACCTCTTCACCGCCCTCTCGGCTCCACTCCCATGGTTACCACTCCGTGTCCTTCAGCAGCATAAATGCTGCTCAGAGGCAGGAACAAACAAGGGCGTTTTAAATATCCCAAACACTGCCTTGGTTTTTTGGTAGCAGAGTAGGGGGAATGAAAGTCCCAACTGTTCTCTGGTTTCCTTCTGACCCCAGGACAATGAATGAGTCCCTCACCCTGGATAGCCTCTCAGCTGCCACAGGAGGGAAGGAAGCTTATTGAGGTAGGAGAGAGAGTGGGAT
Organism: Micronycteris hirsuta; assembly: GCA_004026765.1. Lineage (NCBI taxonomy): Eukaryota > Metazoa > Chordata > Mammalia > Chiroptera > Phyllostomidae > Micronycteris > Micronycteris hirsuta. Next base: position 42,153 of record PVJI01014335.1, read on the forward strand.
TCAGAAGAGAGCAGGTCCACCCAGGGCAGATTAATTATTACCCCAGTAAGGCTATTTCTTCCCTCCCCCCTTCAGCCTTAAACCCCCAGCTGCTCAGTAGTATCTGCCTGGATACCATGCCATTCCCCTGCTGTTGCTGGCTTCTGTAGGCTCTTGGGCACTCCCTCTTTCCCAGAAGATGCTACTACCTGGTAAAGCCCTGCTTTTGTCTAGCTTAACATACTGGACAAAAACAACAGAGCTAACATGTCACTAAATTTATGATCATAAATCTCAAGTGAGCTCTCAACACTGCCTTTCTACAGCAGTTCCCTAGCTGCTTTTCTTTCCACACTCTGAAATAACTACATTGCACCTTCTACCCTCAAACATCCAACACCCCTTTCCTTCCTCACTCTGGGCTGAAAACCTTGCTTCTTATTTCACTGAGAAAATAAAAGCAATTTGACAAGAACTGCCTCATCTTTTCCCCACCATAACTTCCATCCTACCTGCCTCTCTCAGGACTCTACCTTCCCTCCTGTCACATGGATGTGGTGTCCCTCCCCCTCCACTTGGCACCATGATTCCTTCCCCTCTTGACTATTTAATGACTGCTCCTGAAATTATCCCCATCTCCTGCTCATCAATGTCTCCCTTTCCTAAATCACATTAGCACAAAAATATGATGTCCTCCCTGTATTTATATGTATACATATGTGTATACCCACGGCCCTTTGCTCCCCTCCAATATTACTCCACCCACTTTTCTTTTTGGCTGCAAACATCACAAAGTTGCTTGGACTCACTGCATATCTGTTCACAATTCCTATTCTCTCTTGCTCTCACACCAGCCACACTTTCGCCCAGGTGTTCTACCAAAACCACTCTTGTCAAGGTCACAAATGACCTCCATCCTGTCAAGTCTATTAGATATTTATTTTATTTCATCTACCTTGAAGCAAAGAAGACTGGGAAGGAGTGGGCAGTGAAGGGGAAAATAGGAGAATATGGTGTTCTAGAAGCCAAGAGAAGACAATATTTTAAGGAAGAAAGTTTAATTCCTTCTTTGCTGATTTTGGTTCTTCTCCTGGCTCTCCAAAAGTTGGGGTGCCCCAGGGCCCTGTCTTTGACCCTTTTCTACATTTACACTCACTCATTTGGTGACTTAATCCTGCCTCCAGGCTTTAATACCTTCTATATGCCAATGACTCCCAAATTTTTATCATCAATCCAGGCCCCTCTTTTGAACTCCACACTTGACTATCCACCCCTCTATTCATCATCTCTGTGTAAATATCTAACAGGCATCTCAAACTCAGCATACTAAAATTGAACTACTGATTATTTCCCCTCAAAATGGCTCTATTGTAAGCCTTCCCCATCTTAGATAAAGGCATTCCTGTTTATCTCATTGTTCAGGTCATAAACCAAGGAGTTATCCTTGATTCCTCGCTTTAATTTATACCCTGCAGCTAATTTCACCAAGAACTCCTTTTAGCTGTATTTTCCAAATCTATTCAGAATCTGGAAATTCTATCAGGGGAGTCATGAGACTTCCCAGGACATGAGCTTCTTCCATCGTTATCCATGGCATTAAATGCTATGGCCTTCTAGCTGGTTTCGCTGCTTCTACCCTTGCCCTGATTTCTTTTCTCAACACAACTGTGAGAGTGCTCTTCTTAAAACATGTCAGCTTATGACCTGGCTTGTGTGGCTCAGTTGGTTGGAGCATTATCCCATATACCAAAAGGTTGAGAGTTCAATTCCCAGTTAGGGCACATACCTAGGTTGCATGTTCAATCCCTGGTCGGGGTGCATAACGGGAAGCAACCAGTCCATGTTTCTCACATCAATATTTTTCTGTCTCTCTCTCTCCCTTCCTTTCTCTGCAAAATAAAAGTATTTTTTAAAAATTTTTTTTAAAGAAATAAAACATGTCAGATTATGTCATTCCTTTGCTCAAAACCCCACAGTGAGCCTGTCTTAGAGTAACTGCTGAAGTCCACACAATGGAGACAAGGTTCATACTGCTTGAACCCCATTCCTCACTCCACTTTAGCCATCCTGCCCACCTTAAAGCATTTACAATGGCTCTTCCCCTACATGGAACCCTGTTTTCCAAGATCTCTGCATGGCTCACTCATTCACCTTTTCCAAGCCTTTGCTCAAATGCTCCTTCTAGGAGAGAGAAATCTGCCCTGGCATCCTGTTTGTAGCTGTAGCTCCAGCAGTTGCTCCTTCTCTATGTTTTCTTTCTCCATGGCACTAATCATATTCCAACAAGCTTCATAGTTTGCCTACTTGTTGGTTATTGGATGTCTCCTACCAACAACAAGCTGTTCTGTTCACTGATGTATTCTTAGTGCCTAGCAGAGTG